>BMAU01015995.1:0-163806 GCA_019973935.1 Trichonephila clavipes | reverse complement strand
AACAGTCTTCGCGCGCAGGCGCAGCTAAGTGAAACAAAAACTGAAACTAATGAGAACTGAAACCTGTGAACTTTTAAGAAAAACAGCAGAGGGAGAACGAGAGAGGTGCGCGAGCAGGCGTTACCTTCTGCATATCATCGTCAAACTTATCTGTTAAAATAGCTACCTTTTAATTAATTTTTGTTTAAGTTTTAAAATAAAATAGAAGAAAGACAAACGTCTTGGACCCCTTGTTGTCTCCACATTCATGTACACAAAAATAATCAAAATGCATCGAAACTTTGAGCCTCAAATGAATGACATTCATTTGAATACTTTTGCTACAACTTCTACAAGTTTTCATTCAAATGTTTCTCCTTATGTCAAGGATTCTAAAAGAATGTCATCTTTTGCCTATTAAACTTTTTAAAGTTCCAAAAGCTTATACTTCAATTGGGCTTATACTTAGAAAACACTCGACGTACATATTTTTCTAATGCAAAGATTTTACATTAATAATTCAGCTTTAAGCTTCCAAAACAATTTGAATACTATGTTTAAGAAATGGAATACGTTTGTTTAAAAACATTATGAAGAATTCAAACTAAGTGGTTCTGAAAGAAAAAAGATAAATATTCCAACCAATTAAATATTCAAATACTTAATTTTTTACGAAGTACATCGTTTTAACTCCTTTTTTTGCATTTTACTTAAATGCTTTCTAGTGATGGTCCATTTCTCCTCCAATTCTAGAAGTATATGAATTGCAAAAAGGGGAATTTTTCCGGCTGTAATTTATCACAGGAATCAGAAATATTTTAAAAAATACGCGTCAATATGCAGCTGAGTTAAGTAAATTTAAAATGGCTGTGGATGTATTTCCGATTGGTCAGCTGCCAGAAAATTTGAATTCAAATTGGTTGAAAGTTTTTATGATCCCATTGATTAAAAAACACTATCTTGAATTGGATATAGGAAAATTTATCACTCCTTTTTTAAAAATCTAAGAGAAAATTTAGAGATGTATGAAAAACACTAAATTAAGTTTTCGAATGAAGAATAGCTCATTTGTTCACTTCTACTTCTTCCCCAAGGAGCCAACGTACAATTTTCGAAACTTACAAGCGGTTCTGAGAAATCATGTTCATTCTTAAGGTATCCGACTACGTTCGAAACCATGATTTTAAAAAAGCGCATAAATCGATAATTTTCATGATATTTAGAATCATTTAGATTAGAATACACGTATAAAATTGTTTTAAGGACATTATGGCAAAAAAAATTATTTAAATACAATATTTAGGCAAAAAATTAACTTAGAACAATCTTTTTCAAAATGTTCTCCTTTTATAAAAAATGCTTCTATAACAATAATATTTTGTTTGTATAAAGTAAAAACTTCTCCAGAGAGTCTGAACTACGATTTTTAAAAAATCACATTATTTTCAGAGTTACCACCAATTGAAATAATTATTGGCGTTTTTTCTTAAAATTTCTTCCCTCTGTTGTCGTAAAATATGGATAAATTCACTTCTAAGTATTATATTTCAAAAATTCTAGTTCTACTTCTGTACAGAGGTCTGAGCTGAATACAGACAAAATATTGTTACGTAGATCCAGGTTCGTGGATTTTATGCAAAACAATTACAAAGAAAATAAACAGTTCTTTAAGAGCGATGTGAATTTGTTATCGAAAATCCAATCCTTTAAATACCGGATTCAGCAGCAATATTCACAGGTTAAATATCCGAAGATCTTCACACCTTCAACAGCAATCAAACACAATCACCAGTGTTTAAAAATACACGTAAGTAAAGATTATTCACAAGCACAGCCGAGATAATCGCTAGTCAAAACACAATCCTCACTACTCGCTGGCTCAATAAAGACTCATCGTCGTACAGGCGGCATCTTTTTATAGGCACGACAGAAACTTCTAGAAATATAACCGCTCGTGTTATTGAACGTGACACTAGTGGAGATATCTACTTTCTAGAAGATTCCAGAGGGTTCCGAACTCGCCAACATGGTCGCCAACTTGGTCACCAAAAATGATGCCCACTTGGCTCTACCGCCAAGATTTCGCCAAGTTCTCATTGAATCGCCATTATAACGTAAGGGCTGGCATTGCTTGTGAATAGTACAATTTTAACATGACATAACTATATCATAGAGTAATATAAATGCATTTAACACTCAAATACAAATTATTTACACTATTTACACAAAGTTCGTAACAATATTATTATAATAAAGAGTGTTTTTTTAGAGGTATAGAACTTTAAATTGCAATAAAACAACGATGTATTATTCGATTGACATGAATTTTTTTTATTCGAAAGATAATCTTGTGGCATTACATTTTAAATATGATTTCTGGCATATGACTGCTACGGCTGGCTCGGATGTAGTCCAATTTTCGATGACTTTTTCCAACATTTGTGGCCGTATATCGGCAATAACACGGCGAATGTTGTCTTCCAAATGGTCGAGCGTTTGTGGCTTATCCGCATAGATCAATGACTTTACATAGCCCCACAGAAAATAGTCTAGCGGTGTTAAATCACAAGATCTTGGAGGCCAATTCACAGGTCCAAAACGTGAAATTAGGTGGTCACCAAACGTGTCTTTCAATAAATCGATTGTGGCAGGAGCTGTGTGAGATGTTGCACCGTCTTGTTGGAACCACAGCTCCTGGACATCATGATTGTTCAATTCAGGAATGAAAAAGTTAGCAATCATGGCTCTATACCGATCACCATTGACTGTAACGTTGTGGCCTTCATCGTTTTTGAGGAAGGATTCTACCAGCCCATAAAGCGCACCAAACAGTTAGTTTTTCTGGATGTAACGGTGTTTCGACATACACTTGTGGATTAGCTTCACTCCAAATGCGGCAGTTTTGTTTGTTGACGTAGCCATTCAACCAGAAGTGCGCTTCATCGCTAAACAAAATTCGCTTATGAAAATCGGGAACAACGGCAATCTCGTTTTGGGCCCATTCGACGAATCTACTCCTTGCTTGATGATCGTTTTGATGAATTGCCAAACCAAACTGAGAATAAATCACTTGACAGCTGTTAAATCGGTCGCCATCTTGGAAAGTAATGCCAACTTAAACTTCTATACCTGAAAAAAAAACACTCTTTAGAAGCATTTTTCATAAAATATTATTATAATAGAAGCATTTTTCACAAAAGGAGAATGTTTTGAAAATGGATCCTTCTATGTTCATTTTTTGTCAAAATATTGTATTTAAATATTTTTTTATTGTAATAATATTCCTAAAACAATTTTTATATACATTTTCTAATGTAAGTAACACGAAATATAAATATTATCCATTTATACGCTTTTGCAAAATCACGGTTCCGAACGTAGTCGGATACTTTTTTATAATGGTGTGTGTGTAATAAAATTACAGCATTGTGTCATCAGAAATGTCAGATTACAGTAGAGTGAATGAGAGTTTATCAACGTCTCACTCACATGAACACGAATGTTACTCGGAGAGAACTTCAAAATTGTGTGCCACAGTAAGATAACGTGAACGGGACCCCACTCTTCTAATTTCTACGCCTCACTAACATGGGGACTTTGAACTTCGATAGATTTAACGTGCATCGGCCCATCTGCACGTCAAGTCTTTAGTGGTACCAGAACTCGAACCTGCAACTTGACAATGCTGGCCACGAGTTTGTGACCATGACTACTAGGCTACCACCATATTGCTGTAAAAGCTTTAAGTTCAAATATGCCACGATACGTACACAGAAGAAAAGGTATCTTCTATTATAATAGAAAAATTTAATTTACTATCTACAAAAGATCATCGGAAGAAAATATTTAAGAAAAAAACCAAAAAACAATATAAAAAAACATTTTAAGTCAATTCCTACTTAGATCAACAAAGAAAATTTTCATTTTAGCTAATTTTTATTAAATAGCTACAATTAATATAAAAATGTATATACATAGGACAGAATCACAACATTAAGTGGTAATTAATTTTTTAATTATCATTAAAGTATCATATTGTCATCCAAAATAATCGTGTATATAAAATTTCAGTTCAACTGAAGGCTTTAATACGTGAGAAAAAAAAAACCTTTTCAAGTTTTGAAGTCGCCAAAAATGATGCCAACGTGGCTGTATTTGTAATTCTTTAAATAATTAGTTTTAATCATTTAATTTTTTATTAATTATTATTAAATTATTGCATTGTCATCCAAAATAATCATGTATAAAAAATTTCAACTTAATTGAGCGCTTTAAAATGTACTTTATTAACGATTATCATTCCACCAAGATAAAAAAAAAATAAATAGAGATCGTGAGCTAATAGTAGGAATTGAAAAACCTCTGATTTTAATTGAGATAGACTAATCCTTTTTGAATGTAATTTATACTGCAAATATAAAACGAGTAATGTACTTCATAGGCGAGTGGGTATCTTGAGGTTATGGGTCAGGTGCGGTTATAGAAATAATTATTTAATACAGTGAATTTTATTCATTTCAACTAATAAATCGAATTAAACAATAGGGAGAAAATTCAAGGAAAATTCATTGACTAGAATAATACGATTCTTAGTTTTTAAACATAAATCGTTTCTATCTCATATCACGTCAGCTCCAGTCATTGATTGATTCAATTACAATAAATGGAGTCAATGATATATATAGTTCTGTGTTTGTGCAATCATTTAACAGAATCTGTGATCACAACACAAAACATAAATCACGTAATATCACATTCTGATGCAATCCGTTCGGAACATAAAATAGTGCGTAGGCTTAGAATTATGAATGGAATTTTAACGTTTCTCAAAATCAACTCTTGAATATATTTATAATTTCTTGAAAGTAAAACTAAATGATTTGTTACGTAATATGCATTAAAGCTACTAATAAAGGTAAATAAGAAAACCGAAAAAAGAAAACATGTACAAATAAGAGGCTGTTGTTTTATTTACAAATTTTATAATTAAACTTATATTCATCTTTTAGTAATATAGTGAACGCTTTCGATCATTGAATAAATACATCGAGTATAATGTAATTTATACAGTATACAATTCAGAGAAATAAAAATATGTAACTGCTCTTGTATTAATCCAATGACCTGGTCAGAAAGCTTATTTGAAAGCTCATGAAACTAAATAATTCTTTCTTAATAGTAATTCATATTAAAGATATATTTAGTTTAAATGTATATCTATTTAATAACTCTTTCGCTTAGCTTTATAATTTTTTTACAATTTTAATATTAAATTCCTTATAATAATAAATTAAAACGGCTTAATTTTAATATTCCTGCTTAAAATTATTGTGAACTGATATAAAATGTCATTAAAATTACATTAAATTTCTAACTTATAATAAAACAGATTCAAAAATCACAGAAATATTGAACTCAACAATTCAAATCCATAACCACAATTTCGAATAAGGCATAGTCGCTGTCAGGAACTTCTAAAGTTTTCTCGTGAAATTGTATCACATACTTTCTGAATTTACTTAAATGCATAAGTATTCTGCTCAAATTTAGTGACGTCTATCGACCGAATTTGTAGCCAAGATCACTAATGTTCATTTACTGTTATTGGAAGACCATTCTCCCCTAGCCCGCAAATTGTCTTACCAACCAGAGAAGCAAAGCTGGAAATTTTCGTAGCAATGTGTGTGAGTGTGCGTGCGTGCGTATAAAATCTTATGCACTTATAGAGCAAAAGAGCTTACAATTTAAATGAATATGTAAAATAAAGTCTCAAAGTTTATCTAAGTTTCCAAAGAATTTAACTTGAGCAAAAACGCTAGTTTTTATTATATATTCACAGGATTTAAATTCTTTATTACTATCCTATGCTTATTCAACACATAACCTTTGTCAAAATTTTGAAACTATTTAAGTCTTTAAAACTTCTTCTTTCCTGGTTACATTATTGCATTATTACCAGGGTATAATAAACATCATCATTTAATTAACTCATCTCAAATATTAAAGATTAATACATGAGTATTGATTATGGCTTCCAAGTTAGAGAAATACATATTTATCGAATTCTTTTTCTAAATTTGGGGACAAATTTTCCGTCGCAAACTTTGATAACATTTGGGTAATATTTAAACCTTTAAAAATAAATTTATTTAATTGTGTAAACATTTAAATTAATTACAATTCAAGAGATCCTTCTTCAGAATTATTTTATTTCAAAAATCTTTATTCGCGTTCTTTAACTGATTCAATTTAAGGAAAGTTGGTAATTTGGAAGCCTTATTATCGTAATTGATTCTCAATTACGAGATTAATTTTTAATACTTTTCCTTGAACACTTTAAATTGATTGATTAACTAAATTTCATTAACGTTGCCCCTTTAAGCTACACTATATCACCATAATAATTTTTAAAGTTATTTTCTAAAATTATTTAAGGAATTTTGTAAATCTCACTTTCAGCAATAATTAATTTAAATTTTATTTCTATATCCAGCCTATAATTATCATCAACTTCTTTTACTGTCCGTGCATATTTTACAGTACAGATACTAATCTCTTTAACCCTTTATCTACCGCATTATGTATTACTGCAGTTTTTTTCATGCAATATTTTTTTTGGATCACTAAATTGAAAATTAAGGGATTTACATAAACAAAATACTCAACTTTGGGAAATTTAATCCGTTAGAGCTAATTAATTAATTAAAGATATTCCACTGTAAAATTAATTTTATACACTGTTCACTTAAAATAAAGTGTCAAATCGTTTTCTAAGGTCCTCATTAACATACAAAAAATAAGACGCTTAAATTTTGACATTAACTATTTTTGGGGGACAAAAATGATAATCTTTGCAATCCGCTGAAAACGACATCAGCTAAAAATGTAATTTCTGCTATAAAACTATTCGCCTTCCCCGCTAAAATACTCATCATACAAACCGTGCTGCCATATATCTTGGAAAAGTGGATTTCAAAGAATATTCCTGCTAAGTATTGTCAGAATATTCGTAAAATTGGTTATTCTGTTATTTTAAAGTGAGTGGTACTTATAAGTACCGTCGGTAGATAAAGGGTTAACTATACGAACTCAATTTTTCAAATTCATTCGGATACTGAATCGGAACACAATCGGAATCCTGATATCTTAGTCCATGAAAAATAAATGCCTCTAGAAGTAGAATTAAACTATGACGATCATAAAACAAAATATTTTTCGGCAGACATGCCGTCCGCGCGATTTTCTTTGTGATCCCAGGAGGCTCAGTAAGCTCTGTGGGTGGTAATAATTGCAATTCTTAATAATTTGTTCCAAACTTTGGCCCTTGTCCAACTGACAGTCGTCCATGCTCTTCTCACTGTCGTGTCGTTTGCACCCCTCATTCAAAATAATATAATATCTTCGCTTGAAATAAATGAGAGTAAAATTGGGAAGTATTTTTTTCTTTTTCTTTATTTCTACTTCACTCATTATGGAAATCTCAAGTATTATTTTGAATCTTTACTTAATGACTGGATATTTTTTGAAATGTATTTAATGATGATATTTATATAATATATTGCAAAATGTACGGTGTAATTTGTATTTTTAACAATGGTTTGTTGTTTGTATTTGATTTTAAATGTAACACACACACGCGGACATTTATTTTAAAAGAACTAAATTTAATTTTTGATGGAAAGAAGATAAATATAGGGAAAAAATTAATTAGAAGTAATAAGAATTTATTATATCACAAAAAATATTTTATAAAAAAAGTTAATGTTATATTATATTTCGATAACAAGGAATATGTATGTTATTATTTTTAGAGGAACATTTTAGTACTCTTAATATATTTTAACCAAAATCAAAGATCAATCAAGGAACATTTTTGAAAACTCACATGAGAACTAAATCAGCATTATTTTTAGACCCATTAGGCAGAATTCTTGTAATATTTTTAAGAATTAATGTAAGTTGGGCATTTAATCTGCAATCCATTTTTTTACAGAAAGCATTATTAAATAATTATATTAATTAATTTTATAAAAGATATTGCCTAGGATATATAAAGATAAAAAAAAATTTAATGTTGGCTGATTTCTTGAAAGATATCATTCTTTAGTTAATTAAAGTAAGAAGCAAAAAAATTTATTACTCAGTACAAGCACAAATATGTAAAAAAATTATAATACAAATTCCGTGTCGAAATATAAATTCTTTTCACAGAATGGTAAAAAATATTCTCTAAAAATATATTTCATTAAAAATAACCCTCTAATATTTCAAAAGAATATTCATTTAAAAAAATTGGGAACATAAAAAGAAAATTAAATTTTCATTAACTGTAATCAATTGAAATATATATATTATTCTTTAACATTAAATTCTTTAAAAAAATAGTATAACGTAAAAAAACTGTTTTAATTTATATCAACTATAATCAGTGGAAAGATATTTAAAAAAACTTTATTATACCATTAAATTCTTCAAAAAAAAACAACATATGCATCAAAACTTTTGAACACTTTAATAATATTCAATTTTTCTGTATAAAAACAACTCAACTCTTAGAAATTGAAGGAACAAAAAAAAAAAAAAAAAAAAGAAAGAAAGAAAGAAATTATGAACCAATTGAAGAATACAAATATCCAAGCAAATCAAGTTAGTCCGGTTTGTTAGCACAATTTTTTAAAATTAATTACAAGAAAGCTTGGAAATAGTTTCTGGCAACTGATCTAATTAGTCTAAGATAAAAATGGTCAATACAGTCAGTAAATGTTGACTTTTTTTATTGACTGCATGAAGGTTTATTTAGTTACTTCTTTATTATTTAGTTGTTAAAAATAAAATACCGTACTCTTAGTTAATCATTAACTTTCCTACATCGTAATTCATTAAACAAATATTTGTATAATTCAGTAGCACACGTTTTTAATCGCCACTTTGGTTGTGGATTATTTTTACAGAAAGATTAATAAAAATAAAAAGATATGCCTAATTGCGATTAATTTTCTATTATCAGCTTTCCGCGGATATAAAACAAATTTAATTTATTTTTAAAAAGTTTCATCTGTTTAAGGGGACATGGTACGATTTACACTAAAATTTTTAATTTAAGAATTTTCAAAAATTTTTTGGTTGCCTCCAATGTGCGTATACTATGTAAACAGGTTTTATACTCAAAATTTCGTAAAAGGCTAACCATTTAATTTTTTAAGGAAAAAACTTAAATTTTGGGAAGTGATTTTAAAATGCTACTCCTACCCTACAAAAATTTACATACACGCATGAAATTTGGTTAACAAGTACATCAAACCATGTGTAACAAAAGTTGGTATGAGTTTTACAATAACATGATTGGTATTCATGCAATACTTCTTTTTATGAAGGCTTATTGAAAATTCCTTAGAAAAAGTATGAATTCTGAGTTCCATTATTTTTTAAAAAATAAGTATTGCTTTGATTCAAAAATGCATACCAACTTTTGTTACATGTACTATTAGCAATAGGTAAAAAAAAATTCAAAGCATTAGGCACAATAGAAAAAATGCCTTAGCATTTTAAATGAAGACAAACCAGTTATTTTATCTTTCTGAGATAAGACCGTTTAAATTTTTGATTTCCCATAGGAATGTGAATAAAAATTAACATAAAAGTTATAATAATTCTGCGTTTTTTAAGTTTAGAGATTTCAAATTTTCTGAGGTTAAAGAAATATCTTTAAAGAATAATTTAGGCTAAAAAATTAGATTTGATTTTTTGACCGATTTTTGTCAATTGAATCGTACCGTGTCCCCTTAAACGAAACTGCATATTCTTTTATTTTAAAATCCTGTAGTAAAATAAGCTTTCAGAAAAATGGTTCTAACAAAGCGTGATTTTAAAATAAAATTAGTACATCACAAAAATAATCATGAACTGCTTTCATTTATAAATTGAAAAAGTATAAATATTTTCTTTTAGTTTAATAGTTTTTATTTACCTTAAGATTTATTTTTGATCTCAATATATATTTACTTTCTCGGTATTAAAATAATATCTAAATTTATATTCTTTCATAAATAAATATCGATATATATGTGTACTCATTTTTATTTTTACTTTATCGCTATCTCTACTCCATTCCGAATAAGGTAATAATATTCTAAACAAATTAATGAACGAAATCATAAAAATCCTCATGAGAATTTTAGAATCTGAGTATTAAATGTTTAAGATTATATCAAAGAAAAGTGTGAGAAACTCATTTTTAAATGTTCGTCACGCTTTTGAAATGCTGATGATTAAATTCTTTAATGAAAAAAAGGAACAAAAACATCTAAGAACTTTTTCAGCGTTGTGAACACTATTTTATCTTATTCTAAACCCCAATAATTCGATTACATGCTAGAACGCCTCGAAATCACAAATAACTCCCAATGCCAATAAAAACATAACTAATACTTCTCCCACGAAATTCAATAAAAAAAATTAGGAACTTCGTGACTGCTGTTCGAAACATCCTTCAAATAAAGCAGCTGTTCCATTTTTGAGCACAAAACCAAAAGGGGATCAGCCGCGGTTACAGGATCATCATTCGGTTCAATGGAAAAAGTAATCAGATAATTCGCTTTCACAGAATGGCAACGCTGAGTTGGAAGTCAAATGTAAAGTGCAAAAGTCGTTTGCTATTTCGGAAGAAAACAATGGCGCTGAACTTGAGATGCGATTGAGAAAGCTTTACGATAAATAATTAAATAAATTTGTTTTTTACGATCTGTTTATTAAGAATGTACCAGCAGCGATGTGTTATTGTGCGATGCGAAAGGAAATGTAATCCGAACTGCTTTATTATAGTCTTCTAGAAACAATAGACTCTAAAAGATACTATTTATAGATTCTGCGTATATTCAATTCTGTAATTTAATTATAGATTTGATAGGGACAAATTGCTGTGATAACTATCGATTATCATTTGATTATCATCATGCTAGATATTTGAGTGACGTATCAGAACATTTAAAACCGTATTGATTCATCACTTCAATGAGTAATGATATATCAAAAGAACAATACTTATTAGTTTGGAATGTCATAGTTTAGGTCAAAGCATAGAAAGAGTTTCTTTCTTTGTTGCAAAGTTTGGTACTATTTATGGGGATTGAGATAAAACGATTAAAATTTTTTAATACCATTAAAAAATTATATGAAGAAGAAATTTTTAATTTGATATGTATAAATTAATTAATTTTGAGTATTTAACTATCACTTTCTGTTCGGTGATTTATTTTACATGAATACTGGGTTTCAAATTACTCTGTTTTTAAGCAACACAACATTAAATTTCTTAAAATAAATTATGCTATTTACATATGAAAAAATTATATTCAATGATCTCAAAGTGTTGTTACAGAACTGGGAATAGCAGAAATGTTTTTTTAGAAAAGAGAATTTACTTAATGGGCTATATATATATATATATATATATATAGAGAGAGAGAGAGAGAGAGAGAGAGAGAGAGAGAGAGAGACATCCGATTTAAATGGACGGATTTAAATTGACTACAGGGTGATTCAAAAAAATGCTGTAAAACAATAACAAAGACACGCAAAACCTCAGCGGACCGTGAGATAGATGTACTCTTAATGTTTGTATCTCGCCTTGACGGAAGAGACATAAACAATAGCATACGTGTCATGTGACTAGTTAGTGGACATGGGTGCGTCTGCAGTTAGAAAGACTTTTTGTGCTCTTGAATTTAACAAACTGTCACGGGAGTTACTTTTTTGGATATGTTAACTCTGGTTTATGCCCTAGTTGCCGGAGACATTGACAACTTCCTTCTCCAATTGGAAGGTGTACCATCTCACTTGTCGGCCACCATTCAAGATTACCTCGATTAACATCTACCTCACTGATGGATAGGACGAATTGCGGACTACAACATACCACTTACCCGATGGCCACCCAAAAATCCTGACTTAACACTTTATGATTTCTTCCTGTTGAGGCACGCAAAAGCCAAAGTAATCATTCCTCCCTTTCCTGTTGATCTAACAAAGCTGAAATAGCGTAATCCTACTATCGATGGACTTGATTCAGATACCTTAACATGCGTTTGGGAAGCAATGCATTACCGGCTCAATGTGTGTCATGGGGCTAAAGGTACACACACTGAACATATATGTATATACGACCGTTTCTAACAAAACTTAAAACAATCCGAGAAATTTCTGTTGCAAGTAGCATATAATATCTTAAATTGTTCTTAATTTACAGTGCATTGAAACTGTATACTTCTTTTTGTATCACCTTGTATAGGAAAGTTTTGAAAGAAGTAATAATTCAAAGGCTATTGGCAGAAACTTTGGCTTGAACGAAAAATTATCAGGTCTATTAATAGAAATGAAAAATCTGAGCAAAATATAAGTTTTGAATATATAAATGTGTTGTATTAAATATGGAAAAATATATGTCGTGTTAACATATAAAAATGTGAGTTTAACATTATAATATTAAGTATATAAATATTAAATATATGGATGTGTTATTACGCTTTATGTTATTTGTGTATAAATATTGAAATGTTAGATATTAAATATATAAATGTAAATACACAGAGATTTAAAATTTATAAACATCATCATTTTCATCGTGACTTTACATGGTATATTTTAAATCAATATAATTCTTTATTTCATTTTACACAAATTATAGATTCAAGCCCTGTTGCTACTAAAGATTCACTGTTCAGAGAGATTAATGCATTTTAAATCTGCCTAGGTGTAAAGCCGGGGTGGGCATTAAGTCGATCGCGATCACCCGGTGAACCGCCAAAACGTTTTGGGGTGACCACCTTCACTAAGACCTAATAATCATTCCATCATACGAAGGTCTAGAAATACCATATTTATTCGAATTTAAGCCACCATCGATTCCAAGCCGCGCTCCAAATTCTCAACAAGATTTTGCGAAAATTGAAAAATATTCTAAAATGGTTTATCGATATCCAATTTTACGAAATTAAAATAAATTTAAAAGGAAAACTAATAAGTAGTGAATAATGAGTTATTTTATCAGTATTATAAGTACATGCATGAAGCTGTAATTGCTCTAAATACCCCATCCAAAAAAAGTTTTCCCTTCGAATCTAAGTCGCACCCGATTTTCAGTAGCATTAACATTTGGAAAAAGTCGGCTTAGATTCGAGTAAATACGCTATTTTAAAAAATTCGAAGGAAAAAAATCGTATCATTAGAGAAAATTTCGTTGTATAGAAAATGCTCCTCGCTATTTGGAGGTTATTTTACGAAGAAAATCGTAAAATGTTCTTAGTTCCAGGGTAAAGTTCGCTAAATAGAGAAATTCGGAAAATAGAGGTTCATAAAATGGAGATCCCACTGTATTGAATACTTTCTTTTAGCTCACTACACCTACACTCCTTGAACCGCAACACCTGGAAAAAATTAGAAGTACCCAGGAAAAGTCTGCCCACCTGTGGTGTAAAGTCATCACGTTGGCATGGTGTGGAATGCAGGTGATTGAAACGCCAGCTCATGTGTCGACTTTATCACTTGACTGAGGTTCAAAATTACGAGTTCTTTTGTCAATATCCCTCCTATTGCTTTGAAGAGAAGCGTTAATAAAAAAATTAATTCATTTTACGTCAGAATATGTGAAATGCATTCGTCCTTTTTATATTAAAACGTACATCTTCTTTTGCACAATTTTTATACAGTTTTTCTAGACTACTACGAGAAAATATAGTAATCAAGAAGGCTGTAATCGTATCGGTTTTAAATAAAAACACTTAAAAAATATATAATTATTAGTGGATATTACATTTTAAAACGAATGCAATCGATAAAATTATAATAATCGTATTATACAAACTAAGACAGAAGCAATGAATTTTGATCATTGTTTTTTGGGGAAAGACTCTAATTTTCTTATTAAACTAGATTAAGTTAAATACGAAATGTATCTTAATTATGCTACATATATGAAATATGGCTGAGTAATAAACATTACTCATATGTATGAATATGGAAAAGTAATCAAATAAAAACAAGTACAAACATGTAAACATAAACAAGAATACTTCCATAATTGTACTATGCGTCTCAGTTGTAGAATATTTCTTATTTTCTACTTCTTTCATCCATTGAATGGATTGTTTTGGCCGAAAACCAAAACACTCATAGTAGTTAGGAAGAATTTATTTCGTACATTAAAAAGGAAAAGAGAAGAATAAAACAATATTGAAAATCTGGAATCTAGCAAGTATTATTTTTATCTGTAGATCTAAGAGCGAAATAATATTCAAATTTGAAGTATTCAATGCACATGTTTAGTACAGAAATTAATAACTAAGACAGATTATTGATTTCAGCCATCTTCACAATCACATCAATTCTAAAATTTATAAATTCTTACATATCTATATATCACAAAACGAGACATAGCCAATTCAATTACATTTAACCTTGTTCTTTTATTGAAGGATAGTAATGTAATGAACTCTAGATAAATTCTAGAAAGCTAGATAGCAACGAGACTGACTCGAGGTACTACGCCTGCGCGAGTGCCACACTAGAGTATTCTGCGATTGTACTTCAAAGAGAGAGGTTGGTAAGCTTGTAACGGGTCTATTCGCGAGTCTCCTACTAGTCCGCATGGTGAAAATCTATTTCTTTAAATATTGTTGTTCTATTGAAAACTTTCTCCCAAAGAAGGAGATGCAGTTAACGTAAATCAAAACATATTTAAGCATTAACTTTTAGGTTTGAAAGAAGAAAGAGGTTAGAAGTTAGTGATTAAAGTAAAGTGGCAGAAAGCTAGTCGAGAGTTACTCATCGATTAATTACTTAATATTTAAGATTGATAATTAACGATTTAGTCAATAAGATATATTTAAGAATAATATCAACTAGAAGACAAATAGCTAAGAACGGAATTGCAATTATTTAGTACTTATTCTACCAAAACGTTCCAAAAGTGATTCAATTCATAATTAAATATTAAATATCTCGTCTACCTCGCTCTTGCTCCAATACTTAATTATAGGTGCATTTCATAGCCTGGGTTGTTAAGACTTGTTAAAGGATTTTTCATTATATTCGTTTTGATTATGACTGATCTTCATTCTAACTCCCGAACACTGATAGATGTGAGAGGAAATCCATCACAAGTTCCTCCAGTAAGCTAAGTGTTGAGATTTTGTATCTGCCAAAGGCAGATGTGATGGATGCCATTCTGGCCCATTTTTGCTTTCTTTAAAAGTATCAACAACTCGGAAAATTTATTTTTATCTAAAATTTGTACACCAAGTGTAACTTAATTTTTGTGTTTTGTGTGATGCGTGTGATTGTGGTTCAATAAATCATTAAAGCATCATTGTAGTCTCCATCATTGAGAAACCAGCAACATCACTTACAAGAAATTAAGCTGGAGATTCCACTTGAGAAACCCAAGATATTACAGTTCAAGAAACCCCCTTCATGTATAAAAGCTATTAAGTCCTTATGCGTATGCAACCTATTCTAATCTTAGATTTAAATTTGAACAAAAACAATTAAATTGCTAGAGGATTTCATTAATAATATACACTTTCTCCTCTGAAAAGTAAAATATATCTATCACTCTTTTTTATAAGACTAATTGAATTTTTTTTTTGTTAATTGATGGAAATTATTTTATTTCATGTTAGAGAGCGATGAAGTTGTACATAACATTTCTTTTTCAATAATTAAGCAAAATTTTTTAAAGTTTCGAAGTTTAGTTTTAGAGCGCACACATAGTAATATAATTCAATAAGTCAGATTAGGTTCAAACCTTGGAGTCCGTCATACAGTGATGGCGAAACACTGAGGACACTTTTGAAAATATTTGTCTTTTAAATTTGCATGCTTATAGAAAAATTTTACGTTTCACAAAATGAAAAGTTATATGTATACACTCATGTCGATAAATTAAGGATGATTCAGAATCACACAGAAATTGAACTCTAAAATAAAAATTTCACCTGTAGAATTATCACACACATCTTGAAGAAGAATATGCAAATTACAGGAAACCACCAGATGGCGCGGATAGTACGTCACAAAGACAAGAGTGTAAGAGAGGGGTGTATAAAGAATGGTGGCAAAGAAGTAAAATTGTTCACAAGCGCTTTAAAAGCCTTTCAGTGGAATAACCACATAGTTATGGCAAAAAGGAAGCATTTGGATGATTTTTTGCGTGGTAGAATTATTGGACTGGAATGTGGATGTACCCAGGTGGAAGTATCCGAGGAACTTGGAATCGCCCAGAGTGTCATCTCTAGGCTTTGGCAACGATTCCAAGATGATGGTAATGTTAGTAGATGTTACAGCACAGGTCGCCCCCGAGTTACAACGCCGAATGAGGACCGGTATTTGGCAGTTACTTCCAAAAGAAACAGACGGAGCACAGCATCAGACCTGTCTCGTCAGCTCTCTTCAGCTACCGGTCGACAGTTTCAAGGCAGACTGTGTACAGACGCTTAGGGTACATTGGTCTATATGCTCGTAGGCCTGTCAGATGTGTTCCACTTACGCAACTCACTGTCATCTGCGATTAACCTGGAGCAGAGAGCATGCATTGTGGACAACACAACAGTGGTCTTGTGTGATGTTTTCCGACGAGTCCAGGTTTAGTTTGCAGTCTGATTCTCACCGGACTTTAATATGGACAGCGCTAGGTACCCGTTACCACCAAAAGAACACCATTGAACGACACCGTTACGGTGGTGCAGGATGGCTCGTTTGGGGAGGAAATATTCTTGGTTCCAGAACTGACCTGCATGTTCACAGTGTAACGATGACCGGCCACATCTATCGGGATGTCATTCTGGAACAACATGTACGTTTGTTTCGGGGCGCCATGGGTGCTGAATTTCTTTTTATGGATGACAATGCCCGTCATCACTGTGCAAACATTGTAGACGAATGCCTTCAATCGGAGCATATCACCCGTATGGATTGGCCAGCATTTTCACCGGACTTGAATCCAATAGAGCATGTGTGGGATATGCTTGGCTGACGAATTGCAGCCCGTCAACCCCCTCCCACCTGTCTACCGGAACTTCGGAGGGCATTGCTTGATGAGTGGTGTAATATTCCCCAAGATCAGATTGATAATTTGATACTCATAATTTGATAGGCGTTGTAAGGTCTGTATTGCATCGTCCGGAAGACATACTCCGTATTCACCATCATACTAACCATGTTATGCTGTTTTTTTGTAAATAGGTTCTTTTTTGAAATTTGCTACAGGGAGTAAAAACCGCCAGTTTTATTAATTATGTCTAACATATAGCATCTTTTTTGCTCTTTACCTTTTGTTTAATATGAAGACTACAAATAAGTCAAATTTGTTTTGCTTCTGTCTCTTTCTTTGCCTGAACTTCATTATCCTTAATTTATGGTATGAGTGTATATATCATTTTAAAGAGTGTTTAATACTAAATCGTTATATTTATAAATCTTCTGTGCGTGTGTATGTGACTAAACTTCTCCTAAACGGCTGGACCGATTTTGATGATATTTTTTGTGTGGGTTCAAGTGGATATGAGAATTGTTTAAATTCACAATTCGGTTCAATATAGCCATTAGTTAGAAAGATATTAATTAATGCTTAGATATTAATAATACTTCTGTGTGTTGTTTATTCCGCTAATGCGCGGCAAGAAAAGCCACGATACGGTATATATCTTTATATATATATAAATCTTCTGTGCGTGTGTATGTGACTAAACTCCTCCTAAACAGCTGGACCGATTTCAATGACATTTTTTGTGTGGGTTCAAAAGGATTCGAGAATGGTTTAGATTCACAATTCGGTTCGATATAGCAATTAGTTAAAAGATTTTAATTAAAAACTTTAAAACGCATAATTATTTTATCCTTGTGTGTTGTCTATTCCGCTAATACGCGGCAAGACAAAAAAGAAATGAGCGGAAAATTTTATTTTTTGCATGTTCGAGGGTTGGTAAACCATCGCATTTTTTTATTTATACCCCTCAAAGATTAACCCAAAATATTGTGCACTCAATGGCATTACGATAAATTTACTTAATCTGCATTAAAAAATATACTTGTTATGAAAATAGCTCGAATTTTATCTCTTTTATCATTTAATTAAAACAAGAGTAAGTTTATTCAGAATAGCTTCTACTAAACTCAACTTTGTTCATAGTATACACTTACTCACGCGCAATCGACTGTGGTAACTGTGCATGTGATGACGTCAGGTATTGTAATAACTTTTTCTGTAAACATTTTCACCAAAGCGGTCCAAATTGGTACAACTTATGCGAAAAAGTTTGGAATTTTCGGATTTAAGACATGTGTATAGGACAACGTCTGTCGGGCCGCTAGTTCAATATAAAATTCAAATATTTGCAATGCAAATAAAGTTAAGCTGTAATAACTATCAATACGCATTAGACACTGATGATAACAGTGGGTTACCAGTATTTAGTAGGGAGCCTTTATTTTTTATTCCAATTTCATATCGATATTTCTTTGAGCTGACGATATTTCTTCATTATTACATGATGCCAGGAAAAACAATTATACCCTCAAATAGTTCTCATCTATTTCATGGTTACCTCATTCGGACAAGAGTTTTTAAACGATGCTTCGATATTCCGTATGATTCAGGTCAGGACTGTTTCCTGGCCAGGATAACAATTTAATGATCTTCGAATGATGCCAGAATATTGCTAAAAAATAAATGAAGCATTGTTGGTAAATAGATCCCTGAATGCTAAGTATTGAAAATTATAAGTATTTTATATCATTTTAAAGAAAATTTAATACTGAATTCAATACAAAAATTAAATTGAAATATTTGTAACGCATAAAATATTATGTTGTAATAACAGCCGATATACATTAAATACTGATGATAGCAGCGAGTTATCAGAGTTTAGGGAGGTTGCCTTTATTCTTTATTACAAAAATGAGCTGAAAATAGTTTTAAGCTCTTCTTTAGTTATTACATGATGCCAGGAAACAATTATATCCTTAAATAGTTCATTTTTATTTCATGGGTACCTCATTCAGACAACAGTTTTCAAACGGTGCCACAAGTTTTCTATAGGATTGAGGTCAGCACTATTTCCTGGCCAAGACAACAACTCATTGAGCTTAGAACGGTACCAGTCTTTCAATTACTTTACTGTGTGACAAGAAGCAGAATATTGTTAAAAATAAATGAAGCATTGGTGGTAAATAGATCCCTGATGAAAGGTAGAAGTTTGGGTTCTATAATAGTGCCAATGTATTTTATGGCATTCAGTGTCCCATCGATGACATGAAGGTGACTGATACCATCTGCCTATATGCATGGCCAAATCATAAGACTAAGTGGGTACTTCACAATTGCTTGGATGCAGTCAGGATGTAGTATTTGTTCTATTCTACGTCTTACATATTTTCGGCCATCTTTACCGAATAACGATATCTTAGTTTCATTGCTGCATATAACTTGTGCCCATTGATCACTTGTCCAATTAATGTGTTCCTTTACCCACTGTAGTCTTTTTATAGCGCTGCTGTAAAATGAGATATAGCTGCTTTCAAGAAATTCTACTTCTTAGTTCAACATCTGCTAATCTCCTGATTGTTTTTGAACTGACAGAAACACCATCATCAATTATATAACTTCTTATGGCCATTAATAACATTCTTTTATCTTGGAGACGAAATATTTTTGCTTATCTGTCATCAACAGACGGTATGCACCTTTTTTGTCCTTTTCCTGGTTTAATTTTTATTAAATTTGTCTCCTGATATCTTAAACAAAACTATCATTCTCCATATGTAGTCACTGAACCATACACCTGTCTTGCAATTTTAACATAGGAAATACCACTTTCTCACCACACATCTGTCTCTAGGTACCCACAATCTACTCTTGCTACTACTAAATATCATTGTTGGCTTGTCCAGGAAATAGTCCTGATCTCAATTCTATCGAAAACTTGTGACACCATTTGAAAATTATTGTCCGTATAAGGCACCCATGAAGTAGAAGAGAACTAATTGAGGTATAATTGTTTCCTACTACGTACTGATAACCCACTGCTATCATCAGTATCTAATATATATTGATAGTTATTGCAGCTTAACTTTTTTTGCGTAGCAAATATTTGATTTGTGTTTTTGTTTTGAATTCCGTATTGAATTTTCTTTAAAATGATACATACTATTTTTTGTATTTTGCGAAACGTAGCATTTTCTATAAGCATACAAATTTAAAAAACGTAAACATTTTCAAAAGTATCCATAGTTTTGATCCCCACTGTAGATATTTAATTATTATTGTTTCATGTGATTTGAAAGTGGAAAGGTTTCCTGATTATGAGAATAATTGGAGTCTAAAGTCCCTGGGCTTAAAAAAAGGATTTAAATGATTATGTAATCAAAGGCTTTTGATTAGGGACTCATGAATCTATTAAGACGTTCACGAACGAATTAAAAATTTATAACTGCAAAGTTTCTTTAACAAAAAATTAATGGGAAAAGAATATATAATATTAATATAAAATGAAAAAAAAAGATAAATTATAAGATTTTTTTTTTTCATATAAATCTTAAATATGATACATTTATTACACATGATATATATCATTTTCTCATTTGTGTCACTTCATCTTTTGGGTGTTTTTAGTTACATTCCCATAAATAGTTCTGCAAACAATTTAAGAAGTAAAATTTCATAAGCTTGAAAATAACTTATTATATACGAGAAAAAAGTTTTCGTAAAAAATTTATAATGAATTTAAAATTATATATAATTTTTTTGAGAAATCAATATCATATCATGACTCATAGTATTCCAAATAATTTAACCTAATTTTCTAGAATAAATATTTTAATAATGAGGACTAAAAAGAGTTTTAAAAAACCGATCCATTTTGTTCTCCCTAATGAAGTTATAAATTCTCAGAGTATTCTGCTATTTTTGTGAAAAAGTTTTTCCCGGAAAATTTAATAGTAACATGTGCTTTTCATAAAACAGATACGAAGGAAAAAAACATTTTGGTGGTTATTATAGAAGAATTTAATGTTCATTAGAGAATTTAATAACAAGGAAGTGGAAAAATAATTGGTAAGCTAACTCTACCAAGACGGACAGGTTAAAAGCGTTGAGTGAATTTATGAAGCTTTGTAATAGTTTTTTTCAACATCAAGAAGTATTTAGTTCATATTGTTATGTAGTTTGCTTCAGAACAAAAGCATTGTTTTAACTTTATAACTGCTTGTCAGATTATGCACAAGTAAATCTTAAGATATCTAAAGTTTTAAGAGAATTATATTTTTCTTCATTATTTGGAGAGATACATACTCTATAAAATTCTATTTAAATTAAAGATTCCATGCCTTTACTTGCCTAGCAATTTGTATTCATTTATAAGCAATTTGAAAGACTGAATTCAGTTTCAAGGACATTATAAACGTCAATTCCGGTGCAAACGTATACACAAACACATACGGTATGTATACATGTAAAACTTATTTTTAAAAAAAAGAAACAACGTACTATTTGTTTTCTTTTTTGAATGTAAATATTGGTAAACAGAGATTTCAGGCTCAGAACCTTGTTAGAAGTTAATTACCTCTTTAACTGTCAAGCTGTTGATGGTTTGGGTGCATAAATTATCAATTTCTTATGGCAAATTTCAAATGCTTAGTACAAAATAAAATATACTTAGTAGTTAAAGATTGGTATTTTGAATTACATGCTTAAAAATTTTCCTAGATTCCGTAGCAACTGTATATTCACTTGAGGTGGGAGCCCCACAGCATGGCAGTGATTAAGTTCGTTTCTAGTGGATCGTTATTTTTTTAAAAAATAAATATAAATAAATACCTATTAGCAGTTTAGGCATTCATTTTTGCGGGGTATTACTGGAAACCCTTTTCCACGGACCAACTCCGCAATCATTACAAAAGAACCGCGCTTCCTTCCTTATCTTTTTTCCAAATACATCCTTTCTTGAACTACAAACTTTGCTCCGTCTTGTGGGTGGTGGTGGGACTAATCCCCATCTGGTCTAGTTTCACTAGACCAGATCCATGAGTCCATAAATCTGTACAAAGTCTAAGAACAGCAGGGGGTATGCCACAGCCTCCTCACAGGAAAACCCCAGACACTGCAGAATGTGCTGAGGAGAAAAATGACTGATGTTACAGTTGGGACAAATTGGGAAGCTTCTTTTGCCACCCTCAAAATTCATGCATCTTAAGTGACCAGTCGAAAATCGTGAGAATGCCGTTTGATATTATCTAGAATCCTTGAATGATAAGTCGGATCCAGGGTGTATTTTTAAATACCATGGGTGTACAGGAGGGACTAACCAGGTTCTACATATTAATTCTTTAGCCCTGGAGTAGATTTCAGTCGATGTAAGGACCATGTGGTCTTCCGGATCCACAGGAGTGCTAGTAGCCGCCTTCGCAAGGTCGTCCGCAACAATTTCTTCCCGAGAAGGCCTACATGAGAAGGGACCCACTGTAGATGAGTAGGGTGCCGATCCGAAAGCTGTTGAAAAAGGTGAAGAATAATCCTGCCGGTGCTGTCGCCGATAGATGGCCAATTCGATAAATGTTGGATGGATGATCGGCTGTCTGTCAGTATCCAAATTTCAGAAATAGCTAGATTTCTTATGTTGTTAATAAATGAAAGACTACACACATGTTAACTATTAGCTCCATTCTAAAGACAGAAGCATGGTCAGCATTTCTTCTCTGAAATTTGATGATGCGGCCAGGTAGTTCAATTAAGACTCCACTGCCCCAGTAGTATTTGTCTCTCCCTTACTGCCATCAGTATAGATCTTGGCTGCATCCTGTGGAATTCCATCAATCACCTCCAGAGCCAATTGCTTAAGAAATTCGGGGTTGTCAGACAATTTATTCACATTGGGCATTAAATTATAATGGAACGTGATCCCCTGGATTCCAAGGACAGGGTTGATGAATGAAGTCAGGCAGTGGTGTTCCACATTAAAACTCAGATTTTGTGCAAGTGCCTGGGAGAAGGGACTATTTCGTTTCAACCTTTGATTATCTTTCCAATGCTTTAAGTATTGAGAGGTTCTATGTTGATCATCATAACTGAGCAGTTTGTTGAAGTACTTGGTCAGCTCTGTCTTGTAAGTTCAAGCAGTAAGTTCACAGGAATACTGCTTCGCAGGAATTTGTAAGATTTTAACTCAAACTTTTTTTATTCCAACTCTTTTTCTTTCCAAATGTCAACATATACTTTCATTTAGAACTTTAGAAAAATTTAGAAAGCAGTGTGTTAAAACGAATACTGTAGAATCGAACTAAATGGTCTTTTCTTCTAAGGCTTTGCAGACCTCTTATTAAAAATATCGTAAAATCCGGCTTATAACGTGCTCTTTTAACACAAAAAATAAGATCAAAATTTAGGGCTACGCGTTTTACTCGGGTATAAAAATGATAACTTTAAAAATAATAAATTATAGTTTAAAAAAACTAATAAAAAAGCAAGCTTTTACATTTAATCAAACTAAAAAGTAAAGAATAATTCTCAATATAAGCATAAAATTATTAAAGAGGAAATATATATATAGATAGATATAATGTCATTGTGGTAAAAGCGTGGGGTGCTCGATGTTAATTGTTATATTTTCTTCTATTCCGAAATGCAGAGTTAGTGTAACAACCCACGCTTTTACAACAATGACATTATAATTTTCTTATTTATCATTTTATTCTTATATTAAGAATTATTTTCTTTACTTTTTATTTCGATTCACACACACTATGAAAGTGTGTTTTTTAGTTTTTTAAAGCTATAATTTATTTTTCATTTTTTAGTTCGATCTACAAAAAAAGCGTGTTTTTTTAGTTTTGTAAATTATCATTTATTCATTGATGAATTACTCTTAAATGCGTCAATTTTTTAGAATCTGGAATACCCACTGGCGTTTTCGTTTTAGGGTTGTAACTTAATCTTTAAGTCGCCAAATCTGGAAATCAGAAATCGTTACTCCTGATGATCTTGATCAGGACAATGGAAAAAAAATTATCGAATTATTGTATTGTCATCGGTCCTTGAAAAATGTTCAAAATTTCGAATTAATCTGACATTTTAATGTAGGTAAAAATCGAGTTAAGAAATTCCGTTAAATACAAGTGAAGCTTATAAAAGCGTGTTAAAAAGATAAAGAAAGAAAATTAGGCTTCTCTACATAGATGAAGATATTGTTTATTTAAAAGAAATGACATACTTCATGAACCTGTAGGAGTTGTAGGAATTTCAAAACATAAGAGCGCTACATTAGTACATTTCAGGTTTCTTCGTAAAAATGGAGGTGCGAGTTATACGGAGATTACATTTAAAAATTTTAAAATGCAGCTTAAAAGTAGAGGTGCGTGTTTTTGACCGTATTTTACACTATGTCAAACTCAGGAAATAACGCGGGTCAATGAAATACGGATCTTATGAGTTAAGAAAATGTAAAACGATTTCGAAAACAATAAATAAACTAAATAATGCTAGTGTTCGTACAATTGAGATTTGTTGCAGTAATTGATCTATAACGAATATAAAATATTACAGAATGAAATTCCACAGCTAATTTGTTTTTAACACACACACAATTACGCATAACTAAAAATAATTCAAATAAAAATATTTTTTAAAAAAATATGTCCTGTATACCAGCGGTCACCAAACATTTTAACCTCACGGACCAATAAATTCATAATTTAAATCCCGTGGACCACTAATAAGAATTTTTTACAGTTAAATATATTTATAAAAAAAAAAGTTGTGATCTCTATAAGAACACATAAAATGTATCTGGTTAATAAAATGAAACTATTAATTTTAACCAAATTATGAAAGCTTTATTAATAAACCATAATAAAATTTAAAAAATTAATAAAAAAAAATTCAAAACCAAACAATTAAAAAATGGTTTAAGTATATCGAACTTTTAGCATTATACATTCTTAGTGTGATGGGCGTTTCTGCTTACTTGAAATAAGATTATGGATCTTTGGATCCAATGTTGCCACTGCAAGACGGAGACTTGCATTTATATTTCAAGGTGAGATTAGAACCGTGTTTCGATGGCTGTGACAAATAAAAATGCCTTTTCACATGAATATGTTATGGAGAATTCAATGAGTATTTTCATAACCTGTTCACTAAGAAAGGGTATTCACTTTTTATGGAAAGCCAAAACTGAGATCTTGAAAAGGATGGATAAAATTTAAATTTGTGAGATTCGTCGGACCGGAAGTCGAAGAGGCTTTCTTTTAGAGAGAGATGCATGCTTAAATTATTATCCTGAATTTTCGCTGCGAATTTTCGTGATGAATAATTATATTCCACATTTTTCTGGGGACCAGCAAAATTTTCTCGCGGACCTCCACTTTGGCGACCTCTCTGTATACTGTTACTAATTTTTAGGGGGGGGGAGCAGTTGATGACTCGAACAGATGACTACACGAAAACAAATCGACGTATATACACAAATAAATATTTTAATGGATTATTTACAGTAGCGCAAATCGCGTTCATTTTAAACAAACTTTACGTGGCTCTTGAAACGGCTCTCTAGAACAGTTTGAACTCAGACTGAACAGTTCGAGACAGAAACTCAGACTGATAAAGTCTCTCTATCTCTTTTCACAATCAACACACAGATTCTAATGTCGACTGAACTCTCTTCTTTATTTCACCTGATGAAAATTTCTAGTTGGGTCAATCCTAGAGCCTTCTTGATAATTCTTTGGCAATATCGTATTTTTATAGAATTTGTCACCAAGGGCAATGAAATTGCCAATCTGGTAACCCCGGAAGCATCTTCAAATCGGCGACGAAATCGACATACTCGTCTTATATTTCTTTGCATAAAGGTTCTTCATAAGTTAAGTGAGCTATGAATTGTTCCTATTATTAAAAATTATTCGTAATTTCTTGAATCTATTAGTTACAAAAACGGATTGTAATTTTCTTTAAAGCTAATAAAGGAAAGTACGAATGCAGACAACATTCGATAGTAGTTCTCAATTCAATAACTATTAATACTTTACAAAACTCGCGCGATACTTGTCATACAATACAACCATTTTTTTCAAACATTTCCTTTTGTTCCAACTTCTTTCAGCGCTATTATTTATTGCGAAATGCCGAAAAAGACTTTCCAACTAGACGACCGCGGAAAGGAAAAAGGCGTTCATTCTTCACAACACGACTGGAGTGATATAGCGCCCCTAAATCTTCGACACAAGTTCTATTGACGAATTGCTCTGGAGCCAGATGGCGGAGGTCGTTAAGCTCGTAATGAGTCATTAAATGGGGTGATGTAAATATCAGAAGTATTACTTAAACCATCTGGTTCTAAACGATTCTGTGGTAAAGACTTTTACATACCTTTGTTTGTTCTTAGATTTGAATATATAACTTATAAATTAAAAGAGGCGGATAAAATAAAACTGCTAGTAGGTTTCGCATTTAATTTTGTGTGTAACTGTGATTAAAATAGTAGGATTCAAAAGTTCCCGGACAGAACCTATAACGCGGAAAACTTTTGCGGTAGAGCGACTACAATAACATTTCTGTGTTATTGCATTCGTTCCCTTTTCTGAAAAAAACGTGTTCCAAATCATGGGGTCGGTGGACAACGAATTTTGTAGGCGGATGTATTTAGTCGTCGGCGATTGAAAGGAATTGCGCTTGTTGAGCGGCTAATGGATATTAATTTTTATGCTCGTTTTGGAAAACTTGGTATGGAAACTTGCGAAATTTTGAGGCAGGCGTAAGGCTATGATACCTTATCGCGAACGCAAGCTTTTGAGATGCATCGACGTTTCAGAGAAGACAGGGAAAGTGTCGAAGATGACAAACGCTCTAAGACAGGGGTGGCGAACCTTTTTGAATCAACGAGCCATTTTTTCAAAAAAAGTGTTTAATAGTTTTGTGCCATCAAATAATTTTGACTTGTGATTTTTGGGAAAACAATAACGTTAAATATTAACCACTAAAAACTCTTTATTTACTATTAAAAAATACATTTTGCACTGTATAGAAGTAAATATTTTGGAGATATACGTGTAATTCAAATTAAAGTAACAGTAAAGTAGTGTGACTTCTGTTGTTGCCGATCAGATGACAAATAACTTACATTAGGATTGTAAAATGTTACTTTTAGCAGAACACATGTAGAAATAGAGTCATCTGCCAAACGGTTTTCTAAAGGAGTCTTAAATGTTATTCATCTCTGAAAATAATGATTGTCGGGCATAGGTAGATGAAAACATGGTTAAAAAAGCATGAGTCGGCTTCTTCAAACAGTTAAATGTATCCGAAATCGAATTCCATGTTTCCAAAATTTCGTTACTGACATTTTTACTTATATTGCTTGTTAATTTTCTGTTTCAATCAATTCCAACATTTTTCTTGTTTTAATAAATTTTGTAGAAGTCTTAAGTTTTTTTTATGCATATCTTTTTTGTTTTTATTTTTGACCTATAATTTTTATACGCGCCCCCGTAAATTTCAATCTTATTTTTTGTGTTAAAAGTGTGCGTTATACGCCGGATTTTACGGTATATACTAGTGGCCCGAAAGACGTTGTCCTGTACACACGTCTTAAATCCGAATATTTCAAACTTTTTTGAATAAGTCGTACCAATCTGGACCGTTTCCATGAAAATTTTTTAAAAAAATGTTATTACAATACCTGACGTCATCACACACGCACAGTTACAACAATTCGACCTATCGATGGCGTATGAGTAAGTGTATACTATGAACTAAGTTGAATATAGTAGAAGCTATTCTGAATAAAAATTTAAACTTGTTTTAATTAAATGATAAAAAAAAAGATAGAACTCGAGCTATTTTCGTAAGAGGTATATTTTTTTAATGCACAATAAATAAATTTATCCTAATGCCATTAAATGCACAATATTTTTGGTTAATCTTTGAGGGGTATAAACAAATAAATGCGATGGTTTACCAACCCTCGAACATGCAACATATAATTGGCCGGGCGAAAAACAAAATTTCCCCCTTTTTTCTCTTGCCGAGTATTAGCGGAATAAACAACATACAGGGGTAAAACAATTATGCGTTTTAAGGTTTTTAATTAATATCTTTTTAACTAATTGCTATATCGGACCGAATTGTGAATCTAAAACATTCTCGAATCCACCTGAACCCCCACAAAAAATGTCATTAAAATCGGTCCAGCCGTTTAGGATGAGTTCAGTTACATACACACACACACAGAAGAATTATATATATAAAGATATAAAAATGGATGTTTGTATGTATGACCTCGCTTCAGTCCAACACCGTTCAACCGATCACTATGAAAATTGGCATGTATATGTATTTTTTGTATAGAAAAGGTTTTTGTGCTATCTTCTTTGTTGTAGCTCCCCACCAGGTGGCGCTACAGCATATCAACTTCAGCTCCGTTCAATCAAATGCCAAGTTGCCGACTTGACTCTTATCGCCACCTTTTCGTTATGTTTCCATTGAATTGCTATTATAATGTAAGGAACGGTGCTGCTTGCGAATATTACACTTTTAACATAAAATAAATACAACAGAAAGTAATATTAACATATTACACTTCCAGATATAAATTATTTACACTATTTTTTTTAAACGTTCATTACACAAAATTTGTAACAATGTGTTATTTTTACTGAGCAGAGATCAGCTCAGGAAGGTGTTTTCAAAAATCGACCCACAAGAGTTGCGGGGAGTTATAAATAAAAACACACAAATCGTTTTTATCAGCTATTAGATCTACAAACTTAAAATTTAACAAACATGTTTTGTTTTTTTTCGTTCAGCTGAGATATGCAAAAATCCCTTTTTTTTTATTCGTTCAATTTGCAATTCACGTAAAATTAACTCATTAAAAACTTATGTATCCTTCAATCTGTATTGTTTTACTTATCAATTCACCCGTACGAAGAACGGGTATGCCAGCTAGTTTAAAATATAAACATAATTTGCATATTTCGAACAATACCCGTTTCTTTTCAAACAAAATATAATTTTAAAAAATTGTAAGTGGACGGCATTTTGTTAGCGAAAAAAATTGTTCGATTTAAACTGTATTTTAAGAAACATTAAAAAAATATAATACATGAATTCTTATTTATTTAACGCCGCCAAACAGAGATTTATTGATATACAGAAACAAAACCCTTCCCATTCTTTACTTGTGTGTAAAAATAAACTTGACAAAAGAATTCCACTGTTTCACAGATGAATGTTTACAGAACCAACATCGCGAATTCGCAGAAAAGGCGTCACTGTCTGTCTGACAGCCGGTCATCTATACGGCCTCGAATTTTTCGAACACCTGCGGGAGTGAATCAGCTGTTTGCTGAGGAAGAGGGTACCGTGGACCTTATTACATGTCATATTTTCTTTCTTTTTGGGTCGGATTAATTAGGTTTGGTCTAGGTAACGTTTGTTACAACATCGCATGGAGAATTTTTCGGGTTGTGTCGTGTGTGGGAGTGTAAAAATCTTCTGTGAAGGTCATTTCTTACGGAAAAAAAAACAAATATTTGTTTTTACTGCCTCTACTTATATTTGATTGATCTCTAATAAAAGACGTTGAGTTTCCAGTATTGTTTGAATTGGTGCTGAAATATTAATCTTTTTAATGTTAACAAAGTAAGGAAATTCGGTGTGTATGAGTTTTCTACAGAAAATGTATAAATCTACATATATATATATATATGTATGTATGTATCGTGGTTGGCCGGTGTTGGTGTATTTGGATATCAGGTCTCAGGAAAAACATCTTCTGAATTAGTTTTCATCTTGTTTAATTACACGCACATAACGTAGATAATCAATGTCCTTTATATTTCACATTAATTTGGTAAGAAAACGAAAACACATGTAACACACATATAAAAGAAGATACAAGCAGCAGCGGTAATAAGAGCTCTGATTGGTTAAAATGGGCGGGAAAGGGATTTCGGATACTAGTTGATTACGATTAAGATTAGGGCGTTAGTTTTGAAGCAAAGAATTAAAGTTTGTTTAAATATTATTAAAAGAGTTAAATAAAAAAGGATGCTAGAGGGAATTATTACACAAACACACATATATTTATATATACATAACATGACTTAGAGTATACTTCTAAGTTGACGTGTTTGAGAAAAATAGAAAAATGAAAAATGCAGCTATTTATCATATATATATATGTGTGTGTGTGTGTGTGTGTGTGTGTGTGTGTGTGTGTGTGTGTGTGTGTGTGTGTGTGTGTGTGTGTGTGTGTGTGTGTGTGTGTGTGTGTGTGTGTGTGTGTGTGTGTGTGTGTGTGTGTGTGTGTGTGTGTGTGTGTGTGTGTGTGTGTGTGTGTGTGTGTGTGTGTGTGTGTGTGTGTGTGTGTGTGTGTGTGTGTGTGTGTGTGTGTGTGTGTACGATAGTTTATTCCATTAATTTAATGAATCGTTCTGTACCCCAAGCCATGACTAAGGCGGAGTCCCATTTCAAGCGTCGATCGTGAGAGAGTGCCGTTCGACTACGTGTTTGAGTAAGTCAGTCGAAGTCAAAATAGTTATGAGGCAGGTGGGTTAAGTTGTACTGGGCAGGAAGTTTACCCAACAGACAAATAAAGGGCTGGGGATTCATCACAAATATATGGGAGAAAAGCACCTCACTCACTCGTTCACTCCTTTGAAAATCACAAAATTTCCGAAACTATTGGATTTTCAAACTTGAAATTTTGTAAGCATGTTTCCTTTGTGGAATAAAGATCCGCTAAGAACGATTTTCCAAAAAATCATCTTCGAAGAGAGGTTGCAGGGGTGTTAAAGACAAGCAATTTCCCATATTTGAACCATCAGACCAGTGATTCTCAACCTCTTTCTTTCTTTTTTTTTTGTTGGTTGTGGCACACAAACTAATTTCAAAATTTGGGGGGAAAATATTTTGAAATTTTCTTTTTAAACCAGCAATAAAAAAAAGTTTAAAAATAATTTTACTTATATGTAATACACTTCCATCTATCCACGAAAGAATAAGTTAAGTGTATCACAAAATACCCTTAGTTTATTTCTATAAAATGTCCAAATGCTTCGGTTGCAGATTTTTTTTCTTAAGTGTATAATTGATAATTTTTTAAAAAAATTGGCTTTACACAAAAGTGCCACGGTACACTAGTTGATATTCGCTGTATTAGCCTCTCCCCCTCCAACAGGTTTGAAATTTGGTAATTATGTTTCTTTTGATAAGTTGAGATTTGATAAGTTTGGAATTTGTGCAAATCGTCTCCCAAGGAAGATTGTGTATGGGTGGAGAATAGATTGTGTAAGAATACGTCAAAGATAAAATTTCCTGTTTAGGAAATAATAGATTTACAGATTTGAAAATTGGAAAACGTGTTTCTTTTGTTGAATAGAGATACAGCTGGAACAGGGTTTTAGAAAACCGATTTCCAAAGGGGGTTGAAGGGATATTATAGATATAAAATAATCTCCTTTTTGAATTAATAGACTTATACACTTGAAATTTGTCGAACGTGTTTCTTCTGTTAAATAGATATCCACTAAGAACCGGTTTTGTGAAAATCGACTTTCAAGAGGGTTGTGGGGGCATTAAAGAGAAAAAGCCCTGTTTTACAACTATAAAACTTAGAGACTTCAAATTTGGTAAACATAATTCTTCTGATGAGTAGGGATCTACTTAGAATGAATACTCCCAAACGAGTGGGGTTATGTGTGGGGGCTTTATATATAAAACAAATTAATCTTTTTGAACAATTAGATTTACAGACTTGGAATTTGGCAAACATGTTTCTTTGAATGAATTGAGAGAGATCAGCTAAAAATGACGTTTGCGCAAATCGACTACAAGGTGGGGGAAGGTGCTACAGGAGCAAAAATGATAAATACATTTTTGTTTAAGAAATTCAAGTACTGTACTTTTTAAATCAAAAGTGCTATACGAAAATATTTTTGAACACATTCAAAAGCTAAATGCTAAGACTTAGATAACAATAGACTAAAAAAAGAAATTATAGTCGTACTATGCCATGGAATACACAACAAAGCGTGTGGTTAATGGCTAGTAGTAGTATATAATTTAGTTTCGTTTTTAGATCACAAGTATCGTATAAAACTAAATAAAATTCAAGTAAAATAATGTGTAAATAAGGAAGAAACAGAGCCACTTCTGAAGGTCTCCTTGGACCTCACTTTGAGAACGAGAATAAATAGGATTCAGATAAGAACCAGTAGCCATTTTTATAAACAACTATCTTTATATGGTTATCTTATCCAAATAGAATCAAAGACTTATTAACAAATATATCTAACTAGTATTATGAGGATTTAAAGGTAATATCCTTTAAATTAACTTAATTAATGATCCAATTAATTAACAATTAAATAACGATCACGCAGAGATTACCACGATAAGAGATCCCATATGTTCTTCCCATATTCCGATATGTTCTTATTGAACATTTAATTTTAATTTCATTCGCAATAATAAGACTAATATTTACCACACTGCAATTCAGCTCAGCTTTTATCTGAGATTAAATCATTCAACAAGAAATCTTCAATTTAACTTCACTATAACTTTCTGCTTCAATCTCTATCTCCTACTGCTCTAACTTTACTATTCCGTTTGACTTAAATACTTTATCTAATCTGCATAACAAGGAATCCTGTCCGCTTTTTGGAGTTGATTGGAAATAGGTAGGGAATTAAATTTCCCTAAAAAGGACGACTCAGAAGGTTAGTGAAAAAGTTCCGTATAGATTTGTCACACACTTCTAAGCGTTTCAAATTATTATTGGTCGATTAACTTTAAAAGAAATACATGTTTTATTTATTTTTATTACAGTGGATGCAATCAAGAATTTTAATGAAAATTTTAACATTTTAGAAATCCGTTTCAGGATATCTAAATGGATTTTAAAATGTGTGTGTGTATACTATTTTCATAGAATCACAATATTGAGGGAGTGAGTGTTTATTCACGTCACACAAATAACAACGCAATGGCTTTTGCGACGGACATCAGGATTTTCAACCATGGTCAAAAGACGAGGACACATGAGTCGGATTCTCTTCGAATTTACATACCATGCCAATGGTAGGACTTTGTGCCTCGACATATTTAACGTGCATCGACCCCCACTATACAGTGGGTCTTCAGTGGCACTAGGGTTGACCTCTTGGCAAATCGGCTATGAGTTCGTGACCATGGCCACTAGGTTACCACGGCCACAATTATATACAGCGAAAATCGCTTAAGGTATCCGACTACGTTTGGAACCGTGATTTTGCAAAAGCGTATAAATGGATATTATTTAGGATATTTAGTGTCACTTAGATTAGAAAATGTATTTAAAATTGTTTTAAGAATAGTATTACAATAAAAAATTATTTAAGTACAATATTTTGACAAAAAATGAACATACAATGACCCATTTTCAAAATATTCTCCTTTTGTTAAAAATGCTTCTATTATAATAATATTTAGCCTGTATATAGCTGGGACCTCTGTACAGAGGCTCAACTAGAAGTTTTGAAATATATAACTTAGAAGTGGGTTTATCCATGTTTTACGACAACAGAGGGGAGAAATTTTAAGAAAAAAAACTCCGATAATATTATTTCAAATGGTTCTAACTCTGAAAATAATGTGAATCTTTCAAAACTCATACTTGAGCCTCTGTACAGAGGTCTGAGGTTATATCCAGGCAAAATATTATTATAATAGAAGCATTTTTCACAAAAGGAGAACATTTTGAAAAAAGGTTATTCTTAGTTCATTTTTTGCCGAAATATTGTATTTAAATAATTGTTTTTGCCAAAATGTCCTATTTTTTACATGTATTCTAATCTAAGTGACACTAAATATCATGAAAATTATTCATTTATGCGCCTTTTGAAAATCACGGTTCCGAACGTAGTCGGATACCTTGATATGAGAATGAAATATTTTTTCGTGTTAAAGGATACTGCAATAATGGAAAATACAATTATAATGAAAAGTATGATTGATTGCCATAAGCGTTGATCTCCAAACCATTGTTTCTAATCCCTAAATGAGAGATAATAACGGATTTTAAATAAACCACAGTTAACCATTCAACAACCAACAACTATATAAAAAGAAAGAAATATCAACCAAAGAAACAAAAATGTCTGACAGAGACGAAACAACGAAATCCGGCACTAAAAAGAAACACAAAAGGGCGAACGCCAAGGAAATATAAATCCATACAGACACAAAGTGTCTGGGGACGCATATTCAGATTCTCTCAGGTAATTCGATGGCATGCATCACCAGATCTTTTCGAAGAAAAGCTCCATTCAAAACATTCGGGAAAAAGCCGAAATGTCATACGTTATCGGAAATCTCCAAATGTGCCTTTCTTTCCGAAGATCGTACGTGACTTTCGTCTGTTTTTATTCATCATTTATGTTGTTCAACTTTCGGGCAGTGGGAATAAGACCAGTCAAAACAGTTCTGAACGTGATTGTCATCCATGGCAGTAGGAATGGGAATAAATAAAATGATATAATAGCTTTTTTTCTTATGTATATATATATATATATATATATATATATATATATATATATATATATCAAGTATAAGTTATTAGGAATATCTTTTTATTTTGTATTAGATGTAAAAGAACTCGCTGTCAAGTATTCTTTCATAATGTATCAGCTTTGAAGGAAGAATGGTTGAGTTAAATAGCATTTTTTCCCCATTTAAGATAAAGCTGTCTTTATTTGATGCTAAAGACCTATGGCTGGAATACTTTCTCGTACAGAGAAAGGTTGAAATTAAAAATAAATTTTGTTTTTAAAGTACATCAAGTGAATTACGGGACATATTTTATGCTAGAAAGAGAGAAATAATTTATATATAGTAGAGTCCCGAAAACTCGGCCTAATGTAGATCAAAGTGTGGCCGAGTTTATGAAAATGCCGCATTATCGAGAACGGATTAAAAAAAAAGTTCCAGTATACTTTACTTTTACACATTGTTTGCTTGAGAATACAACAGAAAATAAATTGCCCTAATACCTTTAAACATAGAACAAGAAATATAAAAAAAAAATTAAGTCAATTCCTACTTTGAATGGATGAATAGAAAGTATTTTATAAACGATTGAAAATTTGAATAAGATATATATATATATATAGGGAGAGAGTGAACTAAGAGTAAGAATTGAAAAAAGAGCATGATTTGTCTGTATTGTTGTAACAATGCACACCCGATTTGGCTAAGTTGGCTAAAAAACAGGTTTTTGATGCCAAATTTTGTCTTTGTTTTAATAGTTACATTGTTACAACAAAAGAGACAAATCTAAGTTGGCGTCAAAAACCAGAAATTAATTTAATTTAATTAATATTTAGAAAAAAACTGTATTAAAAAAAGTTCAAGTTTAAAAAAAAATTATTTTAACTTGATTGAATGAATAGAAAGTATTTTATTATCGACTGAAAATTGGAACAAGATAAATTTATAAAGATATATATATAGAGAGAGAGAATGAGCTAATAGTAGGAGTTGAAAAAGTACGTACTTTATGAAGGCACAAAGCATTTATAACATGAAAATGAAAATTAATAAATACATATACAGTAATTTACCTAACCATCCCTCAGAAAAATAGTTTATGAAACCTGTTTATAATGAAAACTAAGACGATTTTGAAAAAACTAGTCCATTTTTTTTAAGAAAAAAAGAAATGCGTAATGTCTTATAGTCAGACCTGCAAGGGTGTGACCGAGTTATCCGGCCTGCAGGCTTATCTTCGAGTTATCGGAACTCTACTGTTTTAAGATATTTTGCTCTCTGTGTGGCAATAAACTAGAATTAGGATATTAGTATAATTATAAATGTGCATAGTGAAAGAGCAGTTCATGACAACAGCTATTTGCATAATGACAGATTTATTAATAAATGAAGCAAAACAAAAGACTAAACGTTTAAACACAAACAAATATTATAACAGATTATTTACAGCACTGCAAAACGCACTAGTTTTAAACAAACTTTACAACGTTCCAGAAACGTCTACCTAGAACAGTTCCACTTGCGGGAACTCAGACAGATAAAGTCTCTCTCTTACAGCAGTCAAAGCACGCGACTGAACTCTCATCTGAACTGAGTCTACCTTTGTTCCAAAAGTCCTTTACATAGCTTCATGGAAATTTCTAGAAGGATCAATCCTGAAACCTTCTCGATGCATCCTTGGTGATATCGTACTTTTCGCTAAATGTGTCATCAATCTAAAAATTCTAGTCGCATCTTTTATGGTTGCCATAATCTTATTTTTCAAGTTCACGAGGGGAAACGAACTTTGCCTGAATCTTCCCACACGGAAATCATTACTGTAGGGAAGACTTCCCTCTAGGCGTGTTTCAGTATTCTAATATTTTTCTAATAAATTATTTGACGTTTAGATTTTATTCTTTAATAATAAACAAAAAAGTTTTTAGTAACAAAACTTTTTTTATATATTCATGAGCTGGGACGTCATAAGACTTCTTGAGGCCTTGAGTCCCTACAGAAATGTAGGCTTCACCTGTGACCCTTAAAAGTAGACAGTACACAACATACGTTGTCAAATATTTGTACAAACAATAACCGAAAACAAATCAATGTGCAGAACTTACAATCACACCATCAAGCTCGACCGATTACCACCTTTTGACTGTATGAGTGATGATGGTGTATGGTGGCAGGCCTAGGCTTGTACGTGGACGATGGTCATCACATGTAGTCAGGTGACATATCGTCCGAAATTCCCAGTTTTTCGGAGAATACAACCGTAAATAACATTTGACCGTTGAAATTATTTGAGTTATGATGTTATTAAGGTTGAGTTGAGGCTATGAGCCCGGGCCCAGTTGACCCATGCCTTAAGATGTCCCTGTTCATGAGTGACGCTGTTTCTGTCCAGTCGTGGGCTCGAACCCTGTTACCTCTGAAGACTGGTTGTGTGGAGATTGCTGCAAGTCAAATTTACCGAGGCTCAAAGTCTTCCCAATTGAAGAGAAGAGAGTTAGAACGGATGCCAGCCCCGTCTGTGTTGACAGTGGTTCAAAATGTGTTGGTTCTTTGCCAATAGTTCACGTGCTGTTTCTCAGCATGACCTTAAACAATTAATAAAGCTATCTGTGTAGAAAAAAACTTTGCCCTTCGGTGCTGTCCACTAACAACTAAAGAAAGCTCCCTCCCCCTTGTTTTCCCCCCAATTTATTCCTTTGCGCGTGAGAGAAAATATTTTTTCTCGCTCGACATTTCACCCACAGGCAGTATCTTCACAGCCGATGAATGGCGTTTCATCAATCATATGTATTATGATAGCGTTGTTACTTCAATCTAACCATTCATCGTAAGTCAATTGACTTTGGTGTTACTCCGTATGATGTGTGAAAGGACTTCCAGAATGAGTCCTTATGAGGAAATTCACTGCCCATTCATGCCTAATCTGCGAAGTCGCATCACGTTGCCATTCATAAATATCACAGTAAGGTCAAGTAAATATTCTTTAAATGCTGCTATCGTAATTTTACGAACTGCACAAGAAGAGATTTATGGCGGAGTGTTTGGTTATCAGTTAAAATTTAAATAGTCCAGAATCTCATCGTCCTTTTATAAAGAGCTCTTAGTGAAAGACTTGGTTGTAAATTATATTCCTTTCATTTTTCTTTGCAGAGTTGCAGTGTCACATTGATAAGTCGCTTTAAATAGTAGTGTTTTAAGTGACGTAACAATTTTTTTATCTGAAAAAGAAAAGAATTGAGTTCAGAGTATTGATGTGTGACCTTGTAGAAAAACCTTCGAAAACTTTATATAGATATTAATTATTTCTTTTAATCTTCAGATCGAAGTTAAATATGTGATTTTACATGCTTGTGTATGATTTTTAATAATTTTAAATATTAGTATGAATTTTTTAGTTAAGAGGGTAAAAACGTTTCTTTAAGAAAAATTATGTTATTCTTGCCCACAAACTTAGGTAATTAAGATCTAAAGCATATGCTGGAAATAACGCATTAATTAGTTAATAGCACTGGAAAAAATGACCTGTGTGTGAAAGGATTTCAAAATTACCTAAAAATAATTATACGCTTAATGAAATGTATAGATAATGAAAATTCAGCATCATGTTATAAAATCTTCTGAGCAGAAAAATAGATGAAAGCATGTATATTATAAATATTACAGATGGTGCTTCAATATTTTGAAATCATTCATAAGCTTTATATTTTTTAACTCGTACACGAGCGGGTTTTGAATAGATAAAAATTAATTACAATTAATTTTAATGTTTATATATTGTTTAAGGTATTGCATATAACTTTAGAAATTTCAAAATTTGCTACAGTAACGGAATTTTTTTTTTAAATTTATGAATTACTCAAAAATACTCTCAAACTTACTGAAAAAAAAAAAAAAAACAACAATAAAATAATTTTAAAAAAATTAGGAATCTACACATCTTTAATTTTGTCAGAATTAATGGACTGTACGATAAAATATATAAATTAAATAATGATATGAAACGAAAAATGCGGGTGCCTAATAATTTTATTTTTAGTTAACACTGTTTATTTTACACGGTTTAGTTTAAACTTTTTTGTCGCTGAATATAAATATTTTCAATTCTAGACGGAAAATATTTCTGCTGATTGGAACGTTATAAATTGACTTTTAAAAAAAATGTTACAATTTTTTTTTTTTACAGTATACTGAAATAAGTCTGAATGTTTCTTCCCTTGAAGTAGTACTTCCTTGTGGGAAAAGTGAATTTTACAGGCCAAGTTCGCTTCCCAGCGAAGAACAAGATTATGGCAACTACAGATGATGTGACCAGGTCACCAGACTGGCGACTTTATCACCCTTGGCGAAAAATACCTTCAAGAAAATGTCCAACTTTAAAGAAATTTTCTATGAGGTTGTATAAGGAATTTTTAAAACATAGGTGGGCTTAGTTCCGAAGAGATCTCAGTTGAGATCAAAATCTGTTAGTTCATTAGCTGCAATCTCAGTTTCAGCTTGTAGAAATGTTTAAGAGAGTCTTCTGGAACGCGCGTGTGCGTGTGTTGTACAGCTTGTTTATAGCGAGTGTGTTTTGCATTATTGTAAATAATCTGTTATATTATTTCTTTCTGTATGTACATCGACTGGTCTTCAAATAGTCATTTGTTCATTCTTGTCAATTAATGAATATGTTATTATTCAAATAATTGGAATCATCGGCTGCTTTTTCCCACACGGTAAATTTGTAATAACATTTTCGAAGTTTAAAATATTCGGATCAAACTGTCACTAAGACAAGCGCATAACTATTTCTAAAAGATGGTAGAAAGGGTTATAAATAAACTAACGCTAAAACATGTCAATTCATCTTGTTTTTACTTTAAAAAATGTTATTTAAAAACTTTCCAAAATAATATTTACACAGAACCTTTGCATTTTTTACAAGAATACCAAAAAAATGTGGAGTCGTGTAGAAATGATGAGATAGAAATACATGAGGTTGTATTCAATTATATTAGTCTAAAATGCAGAATGTTTGCAGTGTAGGATATACGCGATAAATGGATTAAAATGACAAAAAAAAGTAGAATACAACTCCGTAACAAAAACTTGGCAAGACAGTTTAAATAATTGAATAAAAGCCAATGTATTCTCGAAAACAAAGAGGCTGTCAAGCTGGGTTTCACTAAGCAAATCAATCTAAGTGATTGAATATATTTTTAAAAAATAGCCGACACACAAGTTGAAGGTTAAAATAAAAGCGCACTGCAAGAGAGAAAATGTTTCACAAATCTGCGCAATTGCATTGAGGGAAGAGAGAGACCATTTCTCTCATCTAGAGGTGTCTGTGTAAACCAAGTGTGACCCATTTGAATTTATTTATTTATTTGGTATTGCGGGGGTGATGAGTAATGGTAAACTCCATAATGTTGCATGAAGTTTATGCTGAGAATCCCACTGTGTTTGCTGTTTTGAATGAAAAGTTAATACATGGAAAAATCTAGTTGTGGAACAAGAAATGTTTGAGAAATACACTTTTAGAGAAAAATGTGAATTTGTTTATGAAATAAATATTCTTTTGAAGTGATTGATTAAAATTTTTTAGAGCGTTCTTTACCCTCGATGGTAAACAGCTCAAAATGAAATAATGTACGTAATAATTCATCACTTATATTTTCTCTGGATGGATTTTATTTAATTCGTAAGGTTCTTAAAACCTCCAAGACCATTAATTTTCAATTCACCAGACGGAAAATAGCCACAATTTAATTTCCTAAAAAAACTATCTCTTTTACGTTTTTTTAACCAGATGATGCAATATTGCTTAATCTATGTATTCCGATTAATTTCAGAAGTTATTAACAGAGAGAAATCTCAGATTATTCTAAGCGGTTCCAGGTGAGTGAGTGAGTGAATATTAACGTTGCACTGTTCAGATTCTCGAGGGCTTTTGGCAACGGACCTCGTAATTTTGAACCATAGTCAAGTGACGAGGACACCACACCAACGGAAAAAGGCTGCGGTACCCCAGTGGTCAAAGTATCGGATTATGGCAGGCATGTCATGAGTTCGAGCCCAGTATCACTAAAGACCCGCCGTGTAGGGCAGTGATGCACGTTAAATCTGTCGAGAGCTGAAACGTCCGTTGGTGAGGTGCGGTAGTAAGGAGAGGGGGTGCCAGCTCGGGTATCGTCCTCGTCGCTTGACGATGGTTCAAAATTACGTGGTCCGTCACCAAAAGCCCTCTTGTAGCTGAACAGTGCGACGTTAATATTCACTCACGCTGATGGAAATACGTGCTCTCGTAGAGTTTAGTTGCTAGGATGGCACATCGTTCAGTTTTTCCTCGGGGCTTTTCTGAGTCTGTAAAAGAAGAAAATCTTAACATTAAATAACACACCTGCGTGGTCTTCCTAGAATAATATTGGGCAAGAGCCGCTGTCTTAGATGTTCGCGTGTGGTTGTACGTGTGTATTTGTTTTTGTGTGTTTTGTGGTGGCGCTTTATTTGTGTAAAATAAAATGTGCAACACTAAAATACCAAGAAATATTTTAAGATTTTTTAAGGAATCAGGTAAATAGAATGTGGCGAAGAAGATTAAATTTGGAGCTCTACCAATCATATAAAAAATCTGACATAGTTAACTTCATCAAAATACAACAAATGAAATGGGCAGGTCACGTTGTCAGAATGGACAAAGACCGCACCTCTAAAAAAGTCTTCAATGCCCTACCCCATTGGCACACGAAGAAAGGGCAGGCCAAATCTTACATGGATTGATGGTCTAAAAAAAGATCTCCTGGTTCTGAGAACTAATAATTGGAGAACACTAGCAGGAAGAAGGCTGGCCTGGAAAAGGCTTCTGGGGAAGGTCAAGACCCACCCTGGGCTGTCAAGCCCCTTAAAAAGGAAAATACCAAGAAGTCTCAACCTTTCACAACGACTGTAACAAATTAAAGTATTCTCCAAATAAAGTGTCTTAAATGTGAAATCTTTACATTTATATACACCAAAAAAATTGACAGATAATTTTAACGTGCTATAAAATTTGTAGTTCCTTGTAATAACCTCATTTATATTACAACAAATCATATATATCATTATAAGATTAAAGGAAATATAGATGTTAATTTTTCTTAGTAAAAATATGTTATATCGTTTAACATCAATTTTGAGGAAGATGCTGGTAATTGTAATAATTGGTTTCGCGTCCAGAATAAACTCAGAAGTTCATCCCCCTTATTGATATTTGTATTCCCTTTAAGCAAATAAGGATCGATCTGTATTGCAATTCAAAATGCTATAAACCACATTCTCAGAAAATTGGGAACAAGAAAACAAACGAATAAATGCAAGTATTATAAATGAATGACTTTCAGCTGTAATGTATCTCTATGATAAATGATTAACTTAACAAAACAACTATTCGTAGTAGAAACTGACCTTCGTTGTTCTTCTATTCAGGGTGATTTTATATAGTTTTCGTATTATCTGTTATAATTTAAATGAAGCAAAAGAGTGGCGAGGAAAATTTTTCATTTTTAAGTAAAACAAAAATTCTGGCACACAATATCCAAAAATGTTGCCAATTTTGTCCTTCTCATAATCATTTCGAGCTTCTCATAATCATTCAGGGATTTTCAATCGGTTCACCTTTCATGTCGGTATAAAAAAACATCTCAAGGAATTTAGTATGTGTAACTATTACATTCAAAGCAAGTAATAGAATTTTAAAAAAATTTATCATAAAATTTCTGTCACTTCTGAAGTTTCAAAAAAAAGGTACATAGAGGTTGAAAAGGAAACTCAAGAATTCTATGAAAATGATTTTGCAGTTAAGTTTTTTATTTTGGATTATGAATAATAATTTTTGAAAAAAGTAATATAGAGAACATTAAATTTGACTTTATATATTACCATGCACTTTTCCTACTGAGGAAAAGGGTAAGTAATTGCAGAAGTACATATCGTTAAGGATTCCATTTAATATGACATGACATTAAGGAACCTTTTTAAGATCTTGAAAAAACAATAAGGTTTCCTTAAGAAATAATGGGTAAAAGCTTCCAGAATGAGTTTTAGTATACAGAAAATTAAGAACATTGAAGAGAGGAAGGAAAAGTAAGTTTGCAAAAAAGGAAAAAAAGGGCAAAAATAAGTTGGGGTATGATCTAACTATAATTTTAACCTCTTAGAAAGGTATTAATTTTACTCCGAATTTTTGTTGGTAATTATTATTATTATACCATTGTTAATCATTATTTTTATCAGCATTATAAGCCTTCGTTCGGGAGAAGCAGTAATTATGGATGTAATTTGTTCAATGAATGATATAATTAGTGATGCGTTTAATTTTCATTACTGTATTACCGAAAAAGTGATAATCATTTCGTGCATTTAGAAAGCAAAAAAAAATTACATTCAACTCTTAGATTAGTTTTAACAATTTATCTTTCTGCGCGTGCTTAATTTCCCAAACAACTCGCTTTAAAACACGTTGATTAAAAATACACGCGACGCAAGAACGCGTATCGATTTCAAAGCTGCTTTAAACCATTTTCCTCATCTGACGTTCATTCCATCCGAACTAAATCACCATCTTTAAATAATAAACACAACCTCAACCGAAAGCAATAGTCAATTCTTAAGAATCAATAAAATGAAAGATATGTCTGCGACAAAAGATAAAAAGAGCAAACCTGCAGCAGATAAGCATCAAATTCGAAGATGGATTTTGAAATCCGTTGCTGAAACTACTCGCAAGACGGCTGTTACGCTGAACTCCATCAAGAAATTTTTGGATTCCAAGCAGAAGAACGTGTCAGGCAAATCCGAAACAAAGATGATTTTGAAGCGATTGCTGGAAAGTGGCCATCTGGTTAAAGCTGATGGTAGATTCTTTGCCGGAAAGGCGAATTTGAGAAAGAAGAATGAACAGAGTCAATCTCGCAAAAGCGACGGTAAACGGAAAAGTCCTGCCAAAAGTCAAAGGGGGAAGCAAGTATGCCTGTCGCCTGTGCGGGAGCAAGACAAACAGTCCACTTGAGCATCTGTTGATTTCCTGTTGAATCGAATAAGACTGACTTTTCATATTGAATCATTATATTTATTAAATTTAAGATAAAATTTTCGATTGCAGAATTAAAGAGAATTACAGAATTAAGAAAAACGCAGCCTTCTGATCTGTCGGGGCGCCGCGCCATCTTCCCGCTGCAAGAGAAACCAAAGTCGTCAGACTCACTTGACAGAACGGTTGAAGTCTAGTATAGGGGGGGCCACTTGGCGTAGTCCTTTTTTTGGCGACTAAAAGCGATCACCAAAGTATTTTTTTCAGAATTATTTATTTATTTTAGAATGAATTCGATATCTCACCATGACATTTAGACAAAAATCGCCAAATCCGAAGAAAAATCACCTAATCCAAAGTGCCCCCTATACTACACTTGAGCCGACACAACACCATACATAAACAGCAACAACTCACACGCTCACCATAACAAAAATCGTTCGCCTAGCCACCGATTCACTGGTAGGGGAGTACTCTGGTGATATCTTCATAATCCAGTAACAGCCTATGGACAGGGGGATCCCTTTTGTCTAGAGGTTAGGCTACGCATTTTTGGACCCTAGCATCATGGCTTCTGTCCTCGAATATGCATCTCCACAATTTTCTACTTAGAATTATGCTATTTTTCCCAAAACTTTTTATTGGGATTTAGTTACCACACATTTAGTTACCGATTTAATTAATGAAATTAAGTTACCCTTCGCTGTGTGCTCTAAATCAAATTTTTCAACTATTAATGTACGTTTGTTTGTTTTTTAGCCAAATCACAAATTTTTAAACTTGTCCTGTCATCGATATGAGATCTTTACTTACAGCTGCAGCTGCCTGGAAAGTAAAGAATGAATTTGTATTTATATCTTGTTTATATACTCTCGGTATTTCCAGTAAATAAGTGCTTAATATGCAGAGCATACGCAGTTTATTCTTTAGTCGCATTTGCAAAGCGATTTTTGCATGGCTATTTTAATTGCATCCAAATATATTTTAGTTTTCTCCAAAATCGCTATCAGGGGTTCAATACTTTTACATTCTGGTAAATATAAATATATGTTTTTATTGATGGTTTTTTATTCAGCTGTTTCGCTATGTAAAAGTATGTGGCGAGTAAAATCGAATTCATATGTGGGAGTGTTTAAATTTAAATTTTTATTTCGGAATTACGTAGCACAGGTTTACGAGCAGCAGCGAAATTAATGGTATTACATATATATATATATATATATATATATATATATATATATATATATATATATATATATATCATATCATATAGTATGCATTCGATATTATTTCTCTTATGAATTCAACATTAAAAATATTGGGTAGTTTTCCATTTAACCGGTGTAAATCTCGCCAAGTTGGCGTTATTAGTGACAACACACAATATACACATAAAAATATTAATAAATATTTGTTCTCGTTTTTTTTTATTCATTTTTGATGTATTATAAAAAAGATGTTACTAATAAGAAAATACCCCGCATTGTTTTGAAAACGGGGTGGTAAAAGGTTACCAGCAAGAGCACCTTTTGGCGTGGCTTGTATTATTTTTGGCAACTTTATCACCTGCGCTAGCGAAACGGAAAAGTACCAAATATCGCACAATATAATACTAAATAGCTTCAACCTTTTTATGGGATTTATTTTAGCACGTTTTCTCGATAATTACATAATTTATGTCACGTTTTATTTAGAGACAGACCATTAAGAGATTTTATTTGTTTTTAATTACTTTTGGTACTTACGTATTATCGCAACCTATTGGCGACATAAAATAAAACGAAGCACATGGATGCCAACTCAGGGCGTAAGATACTCAGGAAATCGGAGTTGCCAACTTGGCGAGTTGTTAATAGAGTTGGTGATTGTTGCGATAATTCTAAGTACACTTTTAAGATTAATGTTTCTTGTCTGTATAATTTCATTTTTGTCAAAGCTTTTTATTCATTTTCTGTGTTTAAAAAGTTCCAAAAATGCGTAGAGGTTACTATAGCCCAAGAAGTATGGTTGCGGATTTTATGACCAAGAGCATGTGTACAAATTAAATCATGGGTTCGAGTCTCGATTCCACTAAAGATCATTGTGCGGAATAAAAGAGACTACTGCTTGTACTACTGTAGTTTTGCGTCTACCCATTGTGTGTGTGGTGTGGAAGATAGGAGAGAAAAATAACAGAGCTCATATGTAAACTACTGATATCTGAGGCATTAGATAACGTGATATGGCTTATATAGCTTTTAGAGAGGTTTATTCATACTCGGAATGAGTATTTTTAGTTTTCCAGAAGTTGGTAAATAACTAATATTAAACTACAAATAGTTCTTTTAACTGATTTTAGTGTAATGTGTTAATTTTTATTTGCATCAAATATGTATTGGATTTTATTTATGAATCAAATTCATTCATAGAGTCCATTTAATCGAATACGATGTTTCTTTTTTAAAAAAAGCAACCTAGCTGTGGAGTTTCAAAGAGATAAATTACGAAAATACATAAATAAATAAAAAGTCACTCAGGAGTTCGAATTCCGTGCATGGGGGAATTTAATCGAAAGCAGACACACTGTGAGTGAGCCGCAATGTCACCATGGCAATCAACTTTCCTTGTGAATCTTTGAACTGGAGTTTTTTTTTTCAATTCCTACATCAGCTCACTCTCTCTCTATCTTTATATATATAAATCTTCTGTGCGTGTGTATGTGACTAAACTCCTCCTAAGCGGCTGGACCGATTTTGATGGAAATTTTCAAGTGGATTCGAGAATAGTTTAGATTCACAATTCGTTCCTATACCGCAATTTGTTAAAAAGATATTAATTAAAAACATTAAAAAAATTCAACTCAACATTCACCTGCATTCTTGTATCAACGTTATTGTTATAAAAATGACGCAAGTTGGCGTCGACAATCGATTTCAGCCAAATTGGCCTAACCGGGTCTTCATTGTTACAAAAATGTCAACGAATCATGCTTTTTAGCGTTTTTAATTAATATATCTTTTCAAAACATCTTTATCTAATATATATTATAAATGTGAAAGTTTGTGAGGATCTTTGTGGGTCTTTCACGCAAAAACAACTGAATGGATTTTAATGAAACTTTACAGTAATATAGCTTATACATCAGAATAACACATAGGCTATAATTTATAGCATAGGCTATAATTTATAAAATTTGTAAAAAGTGTCCAAAATATAATGATATTTGTCAAGTAGGAAAAAATTCTGGCACTGTAAGCAAATCTGGCGTGCGCTGCAAAAAAAGCCCACGTCAGCATCTATCTATCTTTTGTTTGTGAAAAACTCTTTTTGTTTTGGCTACGCAAGGGGCTCGCTTCTAATTAATTCCTGTGATCAGAATAATGCCTATTTTTTTATTTCAAATTAAAACTAAGTTTTGAAGGGAGAGGTTGTTATAAATCTCTCTTTATTTTAATGTGTTTTTTTATGATTTTATTATGCACATTTGGTAGTAAGAAATTGATCTTTTTTTCAAAATAAATCCTTTTATCGGTTCTGGTACTTAAAGTAAATAAACTTTCTCTTTCACACTGCATCATTTGGACAAATTTTCAAAATTTATTTGTGGTTAGTAGTTAATTATAACGCTGTAATTTTAATTGAATATGCAGATATTGCATTTTTAAGTATAAAACTAATTATAACTACTGCACTGTATTTTTTGCAGTGAGTGAGTGAGTGAATATTAACGTCGCACTGTTCAGCTACACGAGGGCTTTTGGAGACGGACCACGTAATTTTGAACAATGGTCAAGTGACGGGAACGACACTTGAGCTGGCACCCCCTTCTCCTAACTACCACACCACACCAACTTAGCAGGAATATTCTACCAATACTTAGCTTTAATATTCTTTGAAATCCACTCTTCCAAGATATATGGCAGCACGGGTTCTATGATGAGTATTTTAGTCGGTAAGGCGAAAAGTTTTGTAGCAGATATTGCGTTTTCAGCGGATTGCAAAGATTATTATTTTTGTCGCAAAAAAATAGTTAATGTCAAAATTTAAGTGTCTTATGGTTTTGTCTGTTAATGAAGACCTTGGAAAATGATTTGACTACTTATTTTAAGTGAACGGTGTATATAATTAATTTTACAGTGGAATATCTTTAATTAATTTATTAGCTCTAACGGATTAAATTTTCCAAAGTGGAGTACGTTAAATTACTTAATTTGTAAATGTAGTGATCCAAAAAAAATATTGTATGAAAAAAACTGCAGTAAATCATAATGTGGTAGATAAAGCATTAACGACACGGCGGGTCTTACAAAGCTCTAATAAAGCTCGAGCTACGAAAGTAGCTAGGCATTTGCCAACTTGAATCTATCGTTAACATTTCACTATGTTTTTCATTGAATCGCCATTATAATTTAAGAAACGACGTTTCTTGCGAATATTACAATTTTAAAATAAAATAAATACAACAGAAAGTAATATTAATGTATTACACTTTCAGATATAAATTATTTACACTACTTTTTTTCATCGTTCATTACGCAAAACTTTTAACAATGTGTTACTTTTGCTGAGCAGAGATCAGCTTAGGGAGGTATTTTGAAAAATCGACCCTTCAAGAGTGTTACGAGGAGTTATAAATAAAAAAAATCCTTTTTATCAGCTATTAGATCTAGATACTTAAAATTTAACAAAGGTGTTTTTTTCTTTCTTTTTTTGTTTAGCTGAGATATGCAAAAAGCTTTTTTGTTTAATTTGCAATTCACATAAAATTAACTCATTAAAAACTTATTTTTCTTCAATCTGTGTTGTTTAATTTTTCAGTTCACCCGTGCGAAGAACGGGTATACCAGCTAGTATATATATATAATTCTTCTGTGGTGTGTATGTGACTGAACTCCTCCTAAACGACTGGTCCAATTTGGATGATATTTTTTGTGTGGATTCAAGTAGATTCGAGAAGGATTTAGATTCACAATTTGGTCCGATATCGCAATTAGTTAAAAATTCGCCACAATTATGTAAGGGCGCACGATTGTTCATAAAAAAATCATGCGCAATATTCTTGAGGCCACTATTTTGAGCGGCAAACTTCAAGCTGAAGTTGTACTACTACCACAGATCCCAATGATTCTTTCAGACTCACCTATCCATTCAAATGTTTGCAATTTCCAATTCGCTTGGCATTCGCTATGACCATTAATTAGTCACAAGGTCAAACAATGACAATTTGTGGTTTAGATTTAGAAAACCCTTGCTTTTCGCACGGCCAATTATATGTTGCATATCCGAGGTTTGGTAAACCATCGCACTTGTTTGTTTATACCCCTCACGGATTAACCAAAAACATTGTATATTCAATGGCATTACGATAAATGTATTTTTTGTACATTAAAAAAATATACCTGTTATGAAAATAGCTCGAGTTTTATCTTTTTTACCCTTTAATCAAAAGAAGTTTAAGTTTCTATTCTGAATAGCTTCTATATTCAACTTAGTTCATAATAAGTACATACTCACATGTAATCGGTAAGTCGAATTGTGGTAACTGTACATGTGATGATGTTAGATATTGTAATAATTTTCTTCATAAAAAATTTCATCAAAACGGTCCAGATTGTTACAACTTATTCAAAAAAGTTTGTAATTTTTGGATTTAAGACGTGTGTACAGGACAACGTCTGATGGGACTGCTAGTATATACAGTGGTGGGAAAAAGTCCTGATCACACTAATTTTTTAGCGTAATTTTTGTGTTTGATTTCATTTTTTGTTGTGAAATTATCGCATTATCTTAAATATTGTTATTGATTTTAATGTATATTTTAAGCTGATTTCAAATCTACTCCTGGTTTTTAAATGACTATATTTTTTGTAGTAAAGCTGCCGGAACACAATAATGTGAAATATGTGCAGAATAAAACAATATAGAATAACATAATATGCAAAGAAAAATAACACGAAAATTGACAAATACGGTATATTTAATAAGCATTTTGAAAATTACATTGGTGTCACATGTCAGAAAATCAATATTTTATGGGCCAGCCGTTTGCTTTAATTACGGCTCTACATCTTTTTGGCATGGAATGCACCAATTTCAAAAGAACTTTCGTGACAATATGGTTGAAGGAAAATATTAAAGCTTCAATTAATTCACGTTTGTTTGGAGGTTTTTTTCTTTGAAATTTCATAACCAATTTTAAACCATAAGTTCTCTATCGGATTAAGGTCGGGAGACTGGCCTGGCCTGTTCATTCTATTCACTGTATGGTTTTTCAACCATTTCTGGACTACCTTTGCACGATGACAAGGGGCGTTATCGTCCTGAAAAATCCATGACTGATTCCCAAAAAGATCTCTCGCAGTAGGTAGCAATTTATTTTGTAGTATTTCAATGTAATCCATGTCTTTCACTGTTCTGCTAACGATGTGAAGTCTTCCAACATCATGAGAAGACATGCAACCCCATACCATCACTTTTGTCGGGTACTTTACTGTGGGCTTCAGACACTGAGGGCTGAATTCCTCATGAGTGCGTCGTCTTACATATGCACTACTTTGGTTGCCAGAAATACAAAACTGACTCTCTTCACTAAATATTACCTTTTCCCAATCTTTAATAGTCCATAATGAATGCTCCCTTGTCCACGTCAATCGCCTCTTGCATTGAAATTCAGTCAGTAATGGTTTTGGGCGCGCTTTACAGACTCTTAACCCAATTTCCAGCAGTCTTCCTCTAACAGTTCTTGGGCACACACTCACATTTGATGTCAAAGTCCATTGTTTCAAAATTTGCGAGGAATTAAGCTTTCTGTTTGAAAGTGAAATTCTGTGTAATAACCTGTCTTCACGTAAAGAAGTTTTTCTTGGTCGTCCTGATCGCCCCCTGTCCGCAATAAAATTTGTTTCAGAAAAGCTTTTCAAAGTTCTCACAACAGTAGAAAGGCCACATGGTACTTTAGCAGCAATTTGGCGCATAGAATAACCTTCTTCTTTCAAATGTATTATTTTGTACCTTTTATTCTCAGACAGATATGAAAATTTAGCCATAATTCCAATATTTTCCACAAACGCACTTCAAATTGCTTTCAATACACTATTTTCCACAAGCACCCAACTACATTCAATACAATAATCCACGTTTCACCTTTTTTCTTTTAACCCTTTATCGCTACTGCTCTCTGATTGGTTGAAATAACGGAGCATTTCATTGGTGGAAAACACACTCACTCATTCTTACAGTGACCTTGTGCTTTCTTGTCAAGGGTTTCTCAACATATCAATGAAAATATTTACTTTAGATGAAATCTACAAACAGATTTGGAATCAGCATGAACAAATACATTAAAATCAATAACAATATTTAGGATAGTGCAATAATTTAACAACGAAAAATGAAGTCAAACACAAAAATTACGCTAAAAAATGAGTGTGTTCAGGACGAACGAACGAAAATTAGATGAAGCGGGTGCCAGCGAAATAAATCGCTTATACCCAGAATCGCAGAGAAAAGGATGAAAAGAAAGACCGATATCTGAAATCATTCCCCCCGCAGGGGGAGGCTGGAGGAAGAGAGCGGCCAAACGAGGACGAAACTGGAGTGACGTCACGAGGGCGAGAATGGAAGAGCGCAGGAAGGGGGCTTAACAGCCCCAAAACGCGTTCGAGGAGCACCAAAAACGCAGTGGGAAGGAGAATTCTGCTGCTTTTTTTTATAGCCGGAAGGAAAAAGAAAAGTCAGCAAGGAGAAACTTTCAGACGCAACAGCAGGTGGAACGAAGCTGGAGCCAGCTTTAACACTGATCCCAGTTCTGATGAGAGGCAAATGCGTTTGAATATTGTGAAGTGTAGCAATTAAGTGTTTTTGTTGTGATTACGGCGGTTTCAAGGGTGTGTTCAGGACTTTTTGCCACCACTGTATATATTTATCTTGTTCAAATTTTCAATCGTTAATAAACACTTTCTATTCATCCAATCAAGTTCAAATAAGTTTTTTTAAACTTTTATTGGATGACACTTGATGTTAATAGTTTTTTCAAATATAAACTTATTAATTAAAATAAATTGAATTAAATTACCGGTTTTCGACGCCAACTTAGATTCGTCTCTATTGTTGTAACAATGTAACTGTTAAAACAATGATAAAAGTTGGCATCGAAAACCGGTTTTTCAGCCAAACCGGGTGTGCATTGTTACAACTAGTTACTTCACCCTTTCCCTATATATATATATGTAATATAATTCCCACTAGTATCCTTTTAATTAACTCTTTTAATAATATTCAAACAATCTTTTTATTATTTGGATCGAAACTAACACCCAGATCTTAATCGCAATCGACTAATATTATTACATCATAAATTCCTTTCCCGCCCATTGTAACCAATCAGAGCTCTTATTACAAAAATGTCATGTGGTCTTCACCGTCGGGTATCAAAACCGATGTCTCTGGAAATCCCGCCTCTCTCTCTCCTCTCTTTCGTCTGCTTGCATTCATCATGTAATTAGCCGGCTGCCGCGCGTTCTGTGTTTGTCTTTGTCTCTGTTTGTGCCATCATGTTTGCTTCTTGTTATGTGTAATGCCGTCCCTACTTGATCTCTATGTGTTTAAAGATGCAATAAACTGGATTAATATCCCAAACTGCCTCATCTATAGTACCGAATACGTAACATCAACCAACATAGAAAAGGCATCTAATATACAGTCATTCACTCGCCATCGGCCACACCCTACCTTTGGTTCGCTACAGTAATAACATCCACTCGCCACGTCTTACATTTATTTTTACCACTCAACAGAGTTATTACACATAAGTATTTCATATATATATATACTCTTTTTATTCATCCATTCAAAGTAGGAAAATTGACTTAAATTTTTTTTTATATTACTTGTTATCGTTTATTACTCTTTTTATTTTTATTTTCACAAGTTAAAATCTTTTATTTTATATCAAGTTAAAATCTTAAATCCTGTCACGTGACTTAAATTTGATGTTCCCACGCTTTTTATCTACAAAATTTCCCTTCTGATCAGTCAAATAGGATTCATTTGTGATAGGTTTACGCCTTCATCTCTAACTTAACATAACACCATTCGGTACTATACTATCTAAAATAAATAAAGTTTCATAAAATTATTATTATTATTATTATTATTATTATTATTATTATTATTATTATTATTATGTAAATCTTTTGTTTCTGCTACTGAAAGATAGAAATGCCGACACAGCTCAAGTTTTTATCAAATTTCTACTCAGTTGTTTTTAACACAAAATAAATACATAAGGAGATAAAGACTTTTAAAATTATACGTTACAGAGGAATGGAAGGTAAATATTGAAGATAATTTTATTACCGATATCTCGGTAATTCGTTTCGGAATCACATACACATATATTCGTTAGAAATATTTGTTTAACGGTCTTTCTTTTATTAGGTTCCAAACGTTTTTTAACAAAAAAATCTCTGAATTATTTTTCGATACTGCGAAAATCTTAAATGTAATCTTTTCGTATTCATTTACATAAAAACAAATTTAAAAAGCCTATTATTTTAAATTTAATATCAAATTTATTAAAAAACAAAAAAGTATCTTGCCTTACGTGTGTACCAGTGGCGTAACGTGCACCCCCGCAACCCCCGTATCGCGGGGGGACAGGGTTCTAAAGGGGCCCAAAGCCTGACTGACACAAGCGCCTACCCTTTGTAAAATTCAACAAAGGAGCCCCAAACCTGACTTTGCAGGGGGCCCAAAAGCTCTCCGTTACGCCACTGGTGTGTACTATTATGTTTACAATATTTTATGTAAGACAACTCTGTACACACTTTTGTATAAAATATTTTTATTAGGTCAACTAACTGATTTTCCATTTCAGTTTAATTTTATGCATATTAAATTTACCAAACTTATGATAACGGTCATGATGAAAGATGCGAGATGAAATTTTTTGTGATTTCAACAATCAGGGCTTTCTCTATTTCGGGTCATCTAACAATAAACTAATTAGATGCATAATAATAGTTAGTTAGCTAGCTAGCTAACATTAGTTAGTTATTATAGAAGAAATAGTTATATGCAGTTACTATAACAATGGCAATTATCGAAGCAAAAAGGAGCTCTAAATTAGTATTGACTGATTATAATCTTATCTTTAGCCAATCGAATATAGTTCTACCTTAATAAACTCTGTCGTAAAAACACATGCCTCACTGAACAAGTCACACACAAACTTAAACCAAAAATAATACATTGTAATTGAAACGGGATATTTCTTATTTTTTCATATCTTGCTATGATAAATGAGTTCTTAATAAAGGCCTTTTTAAGATAATAGAATCTCTTCAGTTAAACAATCTCTTAGAACGTAACGAAGTTGTTCTGATGTATATCTAATTATAAAATTTTATTTAATGTATAATAAAGCAATGGACTATGTTTAAGCGGATGAAGAAAAAGGCTTCTAACTTAATTTATATTGAATGTTGTATGATAAATATATATATATAAAATAATTTGAAGCGCAACTCTTCGAATTAATAGATAATATGTGGAAAATTATATTAATGAAATTGAAAGTGATGAGACAGAATAATTGAAAAAAACAACAACTAAGTAATATTGTGTATTATATTTTTCATAAAACTAGTAGCAGTTTTTTTTTTAATTTATGATTCTGAATAACGACAGCGTTGAATTTTCTAACTCGGTAAGTCTAAAAGATACTTCATATATTTTATATGATAATAATAGCAAAGTACAAAAACGTTAAAAATCAATTGGAACGAAAAAAAACGAAGAAAAGAATAGAATACGTACACACATATATATAAAAATTTCATAATAAAAAAAAATTCGAATTCCAGAAAGAACTTCAAAAAACTTTGTCATTAAATTATATATATATTTTAAAAAATAAATGTTTTAAATTCAATTGAAACCCTTTAATTATAAAATATTATTCTTGTTTTGAATTAGGTAATAAATAAAGTAATTGATTGATCCAAAATGTATTATAATATATCAAATAAAATTACATATAATAAAAAAAATAATTAAATAGAGAGAGAGTATATTCCAAATTATAAGTAAATATTTATTAAATATTGATTTAGTTTATTTAAGACTGTCTTCCCATAATAACAAAGTGTGGAAATCCTATTTTCAATAAATTTATGAAATAAAAAAATGCATTAAAAATTTAGTTTATATTCGAACTTTGCTACTCCCTTTATAAAAAGTAGCATATTTTAACTACACATTTGTGTAGAAATAAACTCTTTTTTTCTGCTATAAATATTGTTCCATATTTCACTTAACATATTAAAGAAAAAAATGTCGTTTTTATGGAACGTTTTCAAATTTTAAAAGCGCAGTAAATAAAATGACGCATGAGCTACTACAACACAAATTTACATGAAAACTGGGCTATTTTTTCTTTCTTTCTGAATATGTACCCCCAGTTTGGCTCAATATCTTTGACATTTGGCAAAGAATACCTTAAGATTAAACTAACTTTGGTATTTTTATTTATGAAACTATAGCCTTCTTGAGCTAAATCGGATAAATAAGAATTGATGAAGAGTACTTGATTTATTACGGTTAAGAAGATTTACAAAGTGCACTAATGGAATTCTGTGTATGTGTATCACTTGTCTGATAAATCAAGCAAAGATTTCGCAGGCAGATAAGGAACAAGAACTAATCCACGTACCTGTAACATCTGTAAACGAAATGTTCCGTTGAAGGCGTAACAGTTTCTTTGAAACATGCACTTCCCATAATGAGATTCTTAAAAACAAAGAATAAAAAATTCCAAACTAAAATCTAATCGAACTCTTTTCGACACGCCAACTCATATATCGACTAAACAAACACATGGAATAAAAAGAAGTATAAAAATAAAAGGAAAAAACAATCACATAGCGATGCCACTGTTTTGTGTTGCGGAAAAGAAACTTCTGCCGAAAAATTTTCAAAAAAATGTCGCCGCAACAGGTGCTTCGTTTACATGACTTGAGCAACATCTGTTGCCATGGAAACAACGCATGCGCATCGTTATCCATGATGTCTGACTAGAGCTGCCTTTATGCATACGAGTCTAATAGTATTGGAGGATCACAGACGTAGACAGATCATATCGTTTTTTAGAAGCAAAATGTCTCGATATAACCACGAGGTAAATGACATGCAACTCAAAAGGTTAAAAGTCAACTGAATGGTGTTCTACGGGGATGGGTAGGCATACTAATGAGGTTTTGAATAACTACACACACATGGCGTTTTATTTTTTTATATATATATTAGAAGTTTGAGAAAGACACGTTTAGAATTTAAATCGTGATTTTTTAAAAACGTAGATCATCCTTGCACGCTGTGTAAATATTTAGTTATGCTTTGAGTATGAGATGTTACTAAACATCTTTTAGTCCTTCTATATTAGGATGAATATCATCTGAAAAATAAGTCTATAATCTGTAGGTTTTTTTATGGTTTTTTTTAGTGAAAAAATTAGTTTTTATTTGATTCAAATTTAGGATATTCCTTCGTGTTTTCTTTGGATCACTTATCCTCCTATTTCACGCATATTTAGGTATACTTAAAATATTGTGTAAGTAATAAATTTTAAATTTCTTCAATGTAGTTCTTTTAAAAAAAATTTTAACCAAAAATTAAAATTGAAGTAGGATTTTAAGCTATAAGAATCAAATTGTAATATCATAATTAAGGGTTAATTCGAATTATTCTACAGTTAGATTCAGCGATTGCTTTTTTTCTCTATATGTAGGGATGAAGCTGAAATATAAAATTTGGAAAGATGAAATAAACTTTATAAAAAGAAAAAATTTTAATACAAAAATAGTATCATAACATGTTGCTTAATTATTATTTTACTTAAGGCTGTTTTCGGTTAATGTTAAAGAATAGGACCCGAATTTGGAACAATTTTTCGGATATAAAAGAAATGAAAAATTAATATGATATCCTGGCTTCACTATCCTCTAGAGTGCAGCCTTTTTTATCATACTTACCGTTTTTAACTGAGTTGATTCCTTTTTTCTGGTATAAAATGTGTTTCGCATTTTTTATCTTATACCGTAATGTTAAATGGGCTTTGCCTACAGGTATTAAAACCAAAAAAAAAAAAAAAAAAAGAATTCACGGAATATTTTGAAATTTTTAAAAACACTATATATTGTTAACAAAGGTACAAATTATAATATTGCAAATTTCCATGAAAATTGGGTCATTTTTCTGTCTGAAAATGTGCTTCGCGTTTAGTTAGAGCTCTCGTACTTTTACCGAATACAGCCTTAAAGCTCTTATTGCATTCAATGTATAATAGCTCATGTTAATTAATTACAAATAAGTTTGTTACTAATTTCGACTTCTTTAAAGCTTTATAGTTTGTTATATATTAAGTTATTTGATTCTTTTATATTTTTAATAATTGAATGGATTTAATTTGATGCGAATATATGCCATAAGTATAACCAAAATGATACATCTGTTTGGAAAATTGCATTCATTTTTTTTATTCGCTTAAAATAGGACGTTTGAGTCACTGGCGTAACTTGTACTGAATGGGCCCTGTATCAAAATTGCTTTGGGACCCCTTTTTAGATATGAGACTCTTATTAGTGGAACTGCAGTTGCACATATTGTGACCCCTGTAGTTTAGGGGGCCCGTATCATTGATACAGCTGATACGGCGGTAGCTATGCTTCTGGTTAGAGTATAGAAACTAAACGTTCACCACTCACAAAATCGTTGAAGTAAAAAGCTTTTTTCAATTTTGCGATAAAAAGTATTGGTTTTTAAAATGGTGGCATTTTTTACCGAAAAACTTTAAAATAAGCAATACTGTTTTCTTTTAAAGCAAACTGTGAAAAAAAATTCTGAAAATACAGAGATGTCAAGATTGCCTGGAAACTCTTTTAACTATAGTGCTTGTATTCAATAATATTTTATAAGCATTTAAATTGTTAGAAAGGTTATACAGTACATTAGTCGCTTCGCTGAAGTTAAGTTGATTTTTCATTGAAATCCTTCTTGATATTTTTAACCATTTTACATGAGTATAAAAATATTTGGCAAATAAGTTGGTAGTAAATTCATTCACATTTCAGTATATGAATTGAGGCCGAAAAAATATGCAAGATAGAGCTCAGAATTAATTTTTTTTGTTTCAGTAAATATAACATAATACATTCATTTTTTTCAACTAATGAATGAATTTGATATATCAATAATTTGAATGCTCAATTTAAATTTTGATTTATAATTACAGAAGAATGTGAATATATCGTATAAGCTTTTGGCAAATAATTCAAATATGTTTTTTAAGGAATTGGCTGTACCTTATTATTATAATACACAACTGAACGAAGCAGATTTTTAAAAAAATGTGTTTCCTCAAATGGTTAGATAAATTTTAAATTTACAGGAAATGCATTTGTGTCAAGAATTTTTAATGAACTTTCTTAAAATTGCGTGAAAAAAATTAGTTTTTTTTCACTTTTTTAAAAATTGCTTGCTGATACATAATGTAGCATAGGTTATTTCATTTCGAGTATTCAATGAGATTTTTTAACATTTTGAGTCTACGAAAAAAGCAGAGAAATATATAAGTACTAGCCGTTACCCACCTGCTTCACTGGGTATTTCATGATGTTGTATAAATGTGTACTGTTTACATATATATGAATTAGCCGTTACCCACCCGCTTCACTGAGTATTTCACGATGTTGTACATATGTATACTGTTTACATATAGAGTATGAATTATTGATATCTAGCATTAAGAATTCGATTGTATTGAAAAATATATTTATAGCTTTTACACTCTCTCCCCTTGATATAAAAAAACATAAATAATAATATCTAATTTCTATTTATATCTAAAATAGAAGGAGAAAGATATTTTTCGCTCACTTAACCTAATAATCAAGTGGATTTCCACCAAAGCAACTTTCAGTGGATCTCTACTCCATAAAATAAACATGTGTGCTAAATTTAAAGTCTAAATCTAACAGAGCAAAAACGGAATTTTTATCATCAAAACCTCGTTCAGAGCACTCTTAGCGGATTCCAATTCAACAAAAGAAGCATGAAACCAAATTTTATTATTGTAGTCTAAGCAGTTCGAAAACTGGAATTTTGTCTATCAATACGCCCCAATAACTCTCCCCGCTTCCCCCTGGAGTTGATTTCCGTAAAATCCATTCTTAGTGGAACTCTATTCAACTAAAAAAAGTGCTCAAAAATTTTAAGTAAATGAGTTAAATTCAAAAACAGGAATTTTTCTATAACACGCCTTAATCTCTCACAACCCCACTCCTTTGGGGGTCCGTTTTCGCATAAATCTTTGTAAAAGGAACTTTATTCCATGAACGGAACATACCTTCTAATTTTCAAGCAGGTGTTTCTATTAGTTGAAAAGCGGAAATATTTATCTATTACGCCCCTTAATCCCCCTCAGTGACCCTTGGGGATCAATTTCCCCCCAAACTATTTTGTAGCGGATCTCTACACAATGAAAGGAATTCGCTGACCAAATTTTAAGACTGTACGTCTAATAGTTTAAAAATGGAAAAAATTATCTACAACGCCCTTAAACCCCAGCAACGCCACTAAGGAAACGATTTTCACAAAACCCATCTTATAGCGGATCTCTACTTAATGAATGGAATCAGCTTACTAAATTTCGAGATTTTAGTCTAATAGTTTAAAAAAGCAGTAATTGCCTATAACGCCACTTAATACTCTGCAACGCCACTTGGGAGTCGATTTTGAAAAACCCATTTTGCAGCGGATCTGTACTCTATGAAAGGAATCCGATTACTAAATTTCAAGACTGTACGTCTAATAGTTTAAAAATGGAAATAATTATCTGTAAACGCCCCTTAAGCCCCCGCAACGCCACTTAGGAAACGATTTTCACAAAGCCCATTTTATGACAGATCTCTACTCAGTGAAGGGAATCTGCTGACTCAATTTCAAGATTTTACGTCTAATAGTTTAAAAAAAGAGTTAATTGCCTATAACGCCACTTAATTCTCCACAACGCTACTTGGGGTCGATTTTCACAAACCCATTCTGTAGGGGGATCTGTACTCTATGAAAGGAATCCGCTTATCAAGTTTCAAGACTGTACGTCAAATACTTTAAAAATGGAAATAATTATCTAAAACGCCCCTTAAGCCCCCGCAACGCCACTTAGGAAGCGATTTTCACAAAACCCATCTTATAGCAGAAAATGAATGGAATCTGCTTACTCAATTTCAAGATTTTACGTCTAATAGTTTAAAAAAGAAGTTAATTGCCTATATAACGCTCCTTAATTCTCTACAACGCCACTTGGGAGTCGATTTAGACAAAACTCATTTTGTATCGGATCTCTACTCTATGAAAGGAATCCGCTTACCAAATTTCAAGACTGTACGTCTAATAGTTTAAAAGTGGAAATAATTATGCATAACGCCCTTTAAGCGCCCTCAACGCCCCTTGGAGGTCAATTTTCGTAAAAATCATTATGTAGGGAATCTCTACTTTATGAAAGAAATCTGTGTACCAAGTTTTTCAAGACTGTACATATAATAGTTTAATAACGGAAATAATTATCTCTAACGCCCCTTAAACCCCCGTAACGCCCCTTGGGGTTCGAACTTTGCAAAATCCATTCTTAGCTGACGTCTACTCCATGAAGGGAACCTACCTAACAAATTTCAAATCTGTAGGTTTAACAGTTCCGGAGATATCGTGATTAGTCAGTGAGTCAGTGAGTGAGTCGCTTTTCTCCTTTATATTGTAACGTCGTGTGTAGCTATCCATCAATAATTAAGGATTACAGGCTAATATACAAATAAAAGCAATCTTTATTTGCTAACAATTTGTTAATGAAGTAAAATAAATTCAGATTATATGCCAAGCCAAATGCCAAGCCAGTGTAGTCAGTTCATATTCCCATTCTCAACGCCACCGGCGTTCATCGTCTTTTCACTCCAATCCCGGACTCAGCCCTTTTCTTTTCTCCGTCTTTTCTCCCTTCTCCTTCCGTCCGTTCTCTCTCCCGGACTTTTTTGTCCTTCCTCTTCCATCCTTTCGTCCGTTCTCTCTCCCCGACTCTTTCTGTCCTCTCAAAAAAGAACCCTTTTAAACACCAGCGGTGTGTTCACAACACGCCCCTCCTTCCTTCTCATTGGCAGGTCACAAAAGTCTCTCTTGACCTCCCTCGTCCTATTTGCGCATAACACGCCAAAACACACCCAAGCCGTCTGGCCCAAGGCGCCACAGTTCCTTGTCGAACATCTGGACACACTTGTCCATCACGCCACCTGTTCTTAGTATCCCCTTCACACAACACTAGAAAAGACGACATGATTATTTTAAGATAGGCTTCACCTATTGTCAATGGGGCGCTGAACTCTTAAGTCCCTTATGGCGACCCGTCCGGCTGTCTCCATCCACTCCCCGAGTTCAGACAATAAACAATGGTCCCATGGCCACGTGCACTGGTCATTCCACAGCTGGTTGATCGTAAAAATTTAGGGACAATCGATGGGTGTCGTACTTGTCCTTGAACAGCTGGTGAAACCATAAAACCTATTGTGAATCGAAAGATGGGAATTCACAACCATCGACGATGTCACAATATTTATACTAGCCGTTACCCACCCGCTTCACTGGGTATTTCACGATATTGTATATATGTATACTGTTTACATATAGATTAATTATTGATATCTAGCATTAAGAATTCAATTGTATTGAAAAATATATTTATAGCTGTTACATTCTCACCCCTTGATATAAAAAAACATAAATTATAATATCTAATTTCTATGTATATCTAAAATAGAAGTAGAAAGATATTTTTCGCTCACTTAACCTAATAATCAAGTGGATTTCCACCAAAGCAACTTTCAGTGGATCTCTACTCCATAAAATAAACATGTGTGCTAAATTTAAAGTCTAAATCTAACAGAGCAAAAACGGAATTTTTATCATCAAAACCTCGTTCAGAGCACTCTTAGCGGATTCCAATTCAACAAAAGAAGCATGAAACCAAATTTTATTATTGTAGTCTAAGCAGTTCGAAAACTGGAATTTTGTCTATCAATACGCCCCAATAACTCTCCCCGCTTCCCCCTGGAGTTGATTTCCGTAAAATCCATTCTTAGTGGAACTCTATTCAACTAAAGAAAAGTGCTCAACAAATTTCAAGTAAATGAGTTAAATTCAAAAACAGGAATTTTTCTATAACACGCCTTAATCCCTCGCAAACCCACTCCTTTGGGGGTCCGTTTTCGCATATATCTTTGTAAAAGGAACTTTATTCCATGAACGGAACATACCTTCTAATTTTCAAGCAGGTGTTTCTATTAGTTGAAAAGCGGAAATATTTATCTATTACGCCCCCTTAATCCCCTCAGTGACCCTTGGGGATCAATTTCCCCAAAACTATTTTGTAGCGGATCTCTACACCATGAAAGGAATTCGCTTACCAAATTTTAAGACTGTACGTCTAATAGTTTAAAAATGGAAATAATTATCTACAACGCCCTTAAGCCCCAGCAACACCACTAAGGAAACGATTTTCACAAAACCCATCTTATAGCGGATCTCTACTTAATGAATGGAATCAGCTTACTAAATTTTAAGATTTTAGTCTAATATTTTAAAAAGCAGTAATTGCCTATAACGCAACTTAATACTCTGCAACGCCACTTGGGAGTCGATTTTGAAAACCCATTTTGCAGCGGATCTGTACTCTATGAAAGGAATCCGATTACTAAATTTCAAGACTGTACGTCTAATAGTTTAAAAATGGAAATAATTATCTGTAAACGCCCCTTAAGCCCCCGCAACGCCACTTAGGAAACGATTTTCACAAAGCCCATTTTATGACAGATCTCTACTCAGTGAAGGGAATCTGCTGACTCAATTTCAAGATTTTACGTCTAATAGTTTTAAAAAGGAGTTAATTGCCTATAACGCCCCCTTAATTCTCCACAACGCTACTTGGGGTCGATTTTCACAAAACCCATTTTGCTGTGGATCTGTACTCTATGAAAGGAATCCGCTTACCAAATTTCAAGACTGTACGTATAATAGTTTAAAAACGGAAATAATTATCTATAACGCCCCTTAAGCCCCCGCAACGCCACTTAGAAACGATTTTCACAAAACGCATCTTATAGCGGATCTCTACTCAATTAATGAAATCAGCTCACTAAATTTCGAGCTTTTACGTCTAATAGTTTAAAAAAGGAGTTAATTTCCTATAACGCCACTTAATTCTCTACAACGCCACTTGGGAGTCGAATTTCACAAAACTCATTCTGTAGGGGATCTGTACTCTATGAAAGGAGAATCCGCTTACCAAATTTCAAGACTGTACCTCTAATAGGTTAAAAATGGATATAATTATTTATAACGCCCCTTAAGCGCCCTCAACGCCCCTTGCAGGTCGATTTTCGTAAAATCGACCTGCAAGGAAGGACCTGTTTCGAATCTCTACTTTATGAAAGAAATCTGTGTACCAAGTTTCACGACTGTACATCTAATAGTTTAGTAACGGAAATAATTATCTATAACGCCCCTTAAACCCCCGTAACGCCCCTTGGGGTTCGAACTTTGCAAAATCCGTTCTTAGCTGACGTCTACTCCATGAAGGGAACCTACCTACCAAATTTCAAGTCTGTAGGTTTAATAGTTCCGGAGATATCGTGATTAGTCAATGAGTCAGTGAGTGAGTCGCTTTTCTCCTTTATATATATAGATATAGAAGATGAGGGAGAGGATGCCTTTTTCTGTAAAACAACAAATAATTTAGCGGGATAGTTCAAAATAAATTGTAACGATCTTAATTATTATATAAATCTTAGACAAACAACTCGTAAACATCCTCGAGAGATTTTTTTTTAAAATATCGTAATAAATTTTACTCTCACTCACACAATAAAAATAAAAAATCTGATTTCCTTCTTATGGGAAATTTTAAACCTTTAAGTTGATTTAGAAAAAGCTTTCTGAGATTAAAATTTAAAAAAATTGTGTAAATCAATTTATATACAGCAAAATACGTCTAATGCGAAATCGCTTAAGACGAAATATCGGTTAATACGAAATAATATAATGGTCCCAAAAAACTACTACGTACTTTCCATGCATTTTTTTCCCTTAACACGAAAAAAATCGCTTAACGCGAAAAGATTCCTTTTCTGGTGGTGAACATAATACGGAAAACGCCAACTGTATTGGACTGCTTTATTTTACTATCGGAAGAATTTTTTAAAGTAGATGATGATAATCTGTATACACAGCCCCAGTTATGGCAGACAATGAAAACTTGAAGCTTGTTCAAAGCTTATAAAATATTATTGACACAGATTCCGGTGATGAGAGAGAAAATGAAATGAATAATGCATCTCTTGTCCCCACGTAATCTGAAATGAAGAACGTAATAAAAGTATGTACAGTTACTAAGACATTCGTACCAGTGGAGAAAAGAATTTAAAAAAATGAACGACATCGAACAATTTGTTGACAATTTGATGCTATAAGAAAACAATGCAAAGAAAAATATCAGATTATTTTCCCAAAACTCAAAAGATGCTTTGTTTTTCACAAAACTTGAAAATTTTGAAAATAAATTTCTTTAAGATCTTGCGAATGTTTTTGTTTCATTGGTTTATTAAATACATGCATCTATACATATCAATGAAAATAAAATGAACTCTAATAAGCTTAATTGTATATATATATATATATATATATATATATATATATATATATATATATATATATATACATTTTAATTTCTTTTAACACGAAAAAATATTTCAGTTCCTTCAGTTTCGAGTTAAACCGTTTTACCTGTATGTTCAGAAATAATAGTGATTTATATTATACTAGCAGAGAGTCCCGACCGACGTTGTCCTTTACACACGGTTTTAAATCCGAAAATTACAAACTTTTTTTTTGAAAAATTTGTAACAATCTGGATCGTTTTGAGGAAATTTTTTATGAAGAAAGTTATTACAATACATGACATCATCACATGTACAGTTACCACAATTCGACCTATCGGTTGCGTGTGAGTATGTAAATATTTACTACGAACTAAGTTGAATATAGAAACTATTCTGAATAGAAACTTAAACTTGTTTGATTAAAGGGTAAAAAAGATAAAACTCGAGCTATTTTCATAACAGGTATATTTTTTCATGCACAAAAAACAAATTTATCATAATGCCATTGAATGTACAATGTTTATGGTTAATCCTTGAGGAGAATAAACAAACAAAAGCGATGGTTTGCCAAACCTCGGACATGCAACATATAATTGGCCGTGCGAAAAGCGAGGGTTTTCTAAATCTAAGCCACAAATTATCATTGTTTGACCTTGTGACTTATTAATGGTCATAGCAAATGCCAAGCGAATTGGAAATTGCAAACATTTGAATGAGCAGGTGAGTCTGAAAGAATCATTGGGATATGTGGTAAAAGCACAACTTCACCTTGAAATTTGCCGCTCAAAATAGTGGCATCAAGAATATTGCGCATGATTTTTTATGAGCAATCGTGCGCCCTTACATAATTTTGGCACATTTTTAACTAATGGCGATATTGGACCGAATTGTGAATCTAAATCATTCTCAAATCCACTTGAACCTCCACAAAAAATGTCATCCAAATTGGTCCAGCCATTTAGGAGGAGTTCAGTCACATACCCACGCATAGAAGAATTATATATATAAAGATGTTTTGAAAAGATATTAATTAAAAACTCTAAAAAGCATGATTCGTCTGCATTTTTGTAACAATGAAGACCCGGTTTGGCTGAAAATCGATTTTCGACGCCAATTTATGTCATTTTTATAACAATAACGTTGTTACAACAATGCATGTGAATGTTGAATTGAATGTTTTAATGTTTTAATTAATATCTTTTTAACTAATTGCGATATTGGACCGAATTGCAAATCTAAACCATTCTCGAATCCACTTGAACCCCGTCAAAAAATTTCATCAAAATCGGTCCAGTCGCTTAGGAGGAGTTCAGTCACATACACACGCACAGAAGATTTTTATATATAAAGACTAGCTGGTATATCTGTTCTTCGCACGGGTGAATTGAAAATTTAAGCAATACAGACTGAAGGATAAAGAAGTTTTTAATGAGTTAATTTTACGTGAATTGTAAATTAAACTAAAAGAAAAAAGATTTGCATATCTCAGCTTAACAAAAAACCATGTTTGCTAAATTTTAAGTCTGTAGATATAATAGCTGATAAAAAAGATTTTTTTAACTTATAATGCCCCGTAACTCTCTTATCGATTGATTTTTGAAAACACCTTCCTTCTGCTCAGCAAAACTAACACATTGTTACAAATTTATTGTAATAAACGCGTTTTAAAATAATATAAATAATTTGTATCTGGATGTGTAATATGTTAATATTACTTTTTGATGCATTTATTTTATGTTAAGTAGCTGTTACCCACGACTTCGTCCACGTGGAATTTAACAAAAAAGTATTTATTCTATTCGCAGAGTTTACGAAAATTTAATAATTATATATTCCACGTAAAGAAATACCTATGCTATAAGTATAATGTCATTCTTCTACTTTGTAAATCAATGTTTCTTTTTTGTTTTACTTTTTTTTCCTTTGTTTTTTGTTGAGCAAAGTGTGAGAGGGACGTATGAGCTTTGATACTGTCGATGGGGTGAGGGCTGCAAAATCATTGCAGTGTTTGTGTGTGCAGTGTTTGGCAATGAAATAAACAAAAGAGGTATGAAATTAGCTTGCCTCTATTTAAATGTGGAGCCTTGTGAGAAGATAAATGACGTAAAACCCCAAAACTTCCTAATTTAAGTTTAAATGCTGTCTATGTTATGGAAAAATTGATGTTGCTCAGTGTTCTTGAGAGAGAATGAAATCATTGGAATGATTATAAGCGTTGAATGCAACAGTTCAAAACAGGTCTAAGTAGCAGTAGGGTGAAACGAATCTGCAAGCAGGGGGGAAGGTCGCGTGACCTTTGACACTATCGATGGGGTGAGGACTGAGTAGGGAGAAACGAACACAAACGAAGCCGCAAGCAAGGGGTAAGAAAGATGCATGACCTTTGACAGTGTTGATGGTGTGAAGACTGTTAAAATCATTAGCATCAGACATGAACGGGAAAAATCGCGAGTGTCAGTAACCTAATTAAACAAAAAAAATTTTATATAACTGCTAGAAACGTTGAGACAGAAGGCTCGCGAAATAAAACAATCCCTATTGACTAAAGTAATCCTTAATGAATAAAAATAATCCCTATTTGAAATGGATATTGTTCACCATTTTATTCGTTTTAATTTTATTTTCGCGGAACCCTAATTTTTTTCTCTATAATTAAAGTAGCCTAAGTTATTCCTTATAACATTAGCTATCTGCCAGTGAAAGTTTCGTCAAAATTGGTCCAGCCGTTTCAGAGATTAAGCGGAACAAACAGACAGACGGAAAGACAGACAGATAGAGAGACAGACAGACACAAATTTTAAAAATTGATTTTTTCATATAAGTACCGTATATATTTTTAAATGCATTTAGTAAAAAGCTGTTAATTTCAAATTACAAACAGACACTTCATTTTTATTTATATGTATAGATCAGGGATGGCGAACCAATGGCACGCGTGCCAATGATGGCACGCGACAGAATATTTTGGGCACGCCATCGATCAAAAACGATTTGCATTTTAGCTTAAAATAATTAAGTTTACTTGGAATTATTATGAACAAACGCGAGTGATCCCTCGCGACGCCGACAAGTCGGGGAGCAGACTGGTTTGTTATGTCTTGCGTAAATTCTTCGTATATTATAAATTTCTAATGATGCAAAGTTTATCTATGCATAGTGTGTGTATGTAACTATTTCTAAATATATTCAAGTTGTTTAAAAAACATATTCTAACGTTAACATTAATAGTTCAGCTTGTAAACATCTAATTTATTAATGCGATCCAATTCTTGTCTTGTAAGTCTAATTGGTAAAATAACTCTCACTGCTTTATTTTTAAAAATTTTAATAACCTGAGACAAACGCGAAAGAGCAGACACCATAGAAATCTCGTTCAAGCACTCAATTTCCTAAAAACAAATAAATCTGCCCATGAGCTCGCAGTCGTGCGCAGTCAGTAAAAAGGGGTTTTTTGGCGGGGGGGAGGAATCAAGCGAGAGCACATAGAATAATCAATTTCATCGACACAACTGTATTTTTAAAGTATTGTGTTAAATATTCGATTTTTAACTGCTATTTAACATGGCTAGTTAAACAAAAAGTGCAAGATAGTAAGTGTAGCAGAGAATTTCGAACTTGGTGGGCTGAGAAATATTGCATGATCAATAAAGGCGAAAAAGCGGTGTGTGTTTTATGTTCTGGAACAGTGGTATGCAGAACATCGTCTGTAAAACGGCATTTTGAAACAAATCACAGTTCCTTTTGTGAAAAAAGCGAACCAGAGCAAAAAGAATTAATTGCAAGTGCAATAAAAGGCAGAAATAAACAGTCGACGTCTAAATATGTTTAAATATGTAAGAAAAAAGTGCCACACAAGTGTGGCAAGTTACTCGACTGCAAATGCCATTGCTCGGCATGGTAAACCTTTTCAAGAGGGAGAGTTTTTGAAGGAAGCTTGGTTGGCATGTGCGTCCTCACTTTTGGATGATTTTGATAATAAAGATAAGATAATTCAGCGCATCAAAGATGTTCCTCTATCTAGAAACGCAATGAAAGATAGAATCTTCAAATTGGCAGAAAATGTTACAGACCAACAAAAAGTGACATTAACTCCGCTCCTTTTATATCGCTATGTCTTGACGAAAGTATTGACATTACTAAATCGGCACGTTTAGCTGTCTTTGCTCGATATTGTGTAGGAAACATCATTAAGGAAGAATTAATTGCGATATATAACATCGTTGTTAACAACTACAAAGGGCACAGATATTTATTTGTACGGCAGTAAGAAATTCGCTTGCTGAAAAAGAAATTGATTTGAAAAAATTGTTTCAGTAACCACTGATGGTCCTCCAAATATGGTAGGCAAAAAAGTGGTTTCATTTCTTTATTTAAAACAGACGTAGGACATTCGATTCTTGAATGCCACTGCATTATTCACCAACAAGCCTTATGTGCAAAGAGTAGTTTAACATCTCTTGATAATGTAATAACTTTAGTCACAAAAATAGTCAACCTCATATCGACGCAGGCTTTAAATAAACGAAAGTTTGATGCTTTGTTGGATGAAATCAATTCGGTGTATAATGGCTTAATAATGTATAACAATGTTCGCTGGTTGAACCACGGGGACGTACTTCAAACATTTGTTGATTGTTTGGAAGAAATCAGACTGTTTCTACAAATGAGAGCAAAATTGAACAATACCTACAGTTGATGGATATCATGTGGCTTTTAAAATTTTGTTTTTTACAGACATATGCCAACATTTCAATGAATTGAACATAAAGCTACAAGGCTCGAATAAAAACAGTTATCGTCATGATGGATCTCATTCGTGCTTTTGAAGCTAAACTATATGTTTTCAGAAACGATATTATTACAAAAAACTACAAGTACTTCCCAAACTTGAAAAAAACATGTAAGATTTAGATGCCCAAGAGAAACGAAATGAAGAAAAAGTTATTGATGACTCTATTTCCGTAATGGATTCTTTAATCAAAGAATTTTCAGCGAGATTTTCTCAGTTCAAGGAATTATCGGAAACGTTCAAATTTATTATGTACCCTGATGTGATTTCGTTTGATAAACTGAACTTGTCTCAATTCGATTGGTTGGAAATTGAAGAACTTGAAATTCAACTGATTGATTTCCAGTCTAGTTCAATATGGATTCAAAAGTTTATTGAAACAAGGAAAAAGTTGGAATTGATTGAAGCAGAAAGATTGACAAGCAATATAAGTAAAAATACCAGTAACGAAATTTTGGAAACAGACGCATTTAACTGTTTGAAGAAGTTGGCGTATGCTATTTTAACCATATTTTCATCTACCTATGCCTGCGAGTCATTATTTTCAGAGATAAATAGCATCAAAGACTCGCTTAGAAACCGTTTAACAAACGACTCTAATTCAGCATGCATTCTACTAAAAAAGTAACATCTTATAATCCTGATATAAGTTATTTGTCATCTAATCTACAACAGCAGAAATCCCACTAATGTTATTTTAATTTAAATTACAAGTATAGCTAAAACATTTACTACTATACAGTGCAAAATGTATTTTTTTGTATTAAATAAAGAATTTTGATTTGTTCGTATTTAGTTTTATTAGTTCTTCAATAATCACAAGTCAAAATTATTTGATGGCACGCCTATAACTCATTAAAGTTTTTTTAGAAAAAAATGGCACGTTGACCCAAAAAGGTTCGCCACCCCTGGTATAGATGATTTGATTTTCTTTTAGGTATAGCTAAAGGGTGTAAATGCACTTTTTCACCTAAAACGTAATTAAAAATATTTATTTTAGAAACAACTACCTACGTACTTAACTAAATAAAATAACCCATAAGAATTTATCGATTTCAAAGTAAATAAAAAACTGAACTATTTCCATGAAAGAAAACCTAGCGACGTTTAACATTGATTTCTAATTCTTAGAAAACAGTGAAAATGTAACGAAACAAAATGAATGAAGAACGGAACGGTAGAAAAATAAAAATACTTTGTGACTCGAGAAACTGTTATTCTTTGATTTCAATATAAATATTACGCAATATAAATATTATTCAATTAAATATTATTATATTGTGTATATATTATGCAGGATAAATGAAGTTATTTACAGTTTTGAATAAACTTACTTAATTTAAGGGTGTAAGTGCACTTCTTCACCTAAAACGTAATTAAAAATATTTATTTTAGAATCAACTACCTACGTACTTAACTAAATAAAACAACCTATTGGCTCTGCGATCGCCACCCCCACTGCACACTCACACTTGTGCAATCACTCTTGCAAGACAAATATTTATTGTGACTGCTTTGTGCAGTGATTGCCAATGAAATAAACAATAGAGGTATGAAATTGGCTTACCTCTATTTAAATGCGGAGCCTTGTGAGAAGTCAAATGACGTAAAACCCAAAAATTTCCTGATTTGAGTTTAAATGCTGTCTAAGTTATAGAAAAGTTGATGTTGCTCGGTGTTTTTGAGAAAGAATGAAATCATTGGAATGATGCAACAGTTCAAAACAGGTCTTAGTAACAGTAGGGTGAAACGAATGTGCAAGCGGGGGGGAGAGGTACTCGTGACCTTTGACACTGTCAATGGGGTGAGGGACTGGGTAGGATGAAACGAAGCCGCAAGCAAGGGGTAAGTGAAGACTGTTAAAATCATTAGAATTGGACATGAACGGGAAATATCGCGAGTCTCAGTAACCTTATCAAACAAAAAAGTTTGATATAACTTCTAGAAACGTTAAGACAGAAAGCTCGCAAAATAAAACAATCCCTATTGAATAAAAATAATCTGAATAAAAATAATCCCAACTGAAATAAACAATCCTTATTAGAAACGGATATTGTTCACCATTTTATTGGTTTTAATTTCATTTTCGCGGAACCCTAATTTTTTTTCTATAATAAAAGTAGCCTGAGTTGTTCCTTATAACATTAGCTATCTGCCAGAGAAAGTTTCGTCAAAATTGGTCCAGCCGTTTCAGAGATTAGCCGGAACAAACAGACTGACAGAAAGACAGATAGACAGACAGACACACAAAAATTTTAAAAATTGATTTTTTCATATAATTACCGTATATATTCTTTTAAATGCATTAAGTAAAAAACTGTTAATTTCAAATTACAAACAGTGACTTCATTTTTATTTATATGTATAGATTATCTGAGCAAGGTTATAAACTCTATTCCGAGTTCAACTGAAATAGGAAACGAAAAGTTTTAAAATAAACTAATTAATCAAATCATTACTTTTTAATCTTTTTTTATAGATTATATTCAAATAAAGTGCGTGTATTTTTTTCATTAATTCAATGAAACAAGATTTATACATAATTCATGAACAATAAAATGAAAACGAGATACATTGATAAATTACAGAGTTTTTATTTTATACATATTTGGCTTCTTAACTTGATTAATATTGCTGAAACGTTATATTTTTGTTAACTTCCTGAAATCACATCTAGAGAGAAAATCTGTTTGTTTTCTTTCAAGCCGCATTACAGTAACTTGATTAATAATTAAGTTCTGGAAAATAAAGTGTAAAAGATAATTAAAAAAAAGAGTAATAATTCTAGTTAAAATTAGTTTTAACCTGTTCAAAATATATCATTTAATTGATAAATGAATTATATAAGTAAATTCAAAAAAATTTATACATAAATTAAAGATTTTTAAAAATACTTTTAAAAAATATTTTAAAATTTATGTTTTTCTTTAAAAAAATCTTACATATTATGTAGAAAATTTCGGTTGTACGGGGAAAGGGGTACCATAAAGCGTTGCTTAACCTTAATTTCGCTGGACTAATTCAGCGACAGCTTTATAAATCCTAATAGGTCTCCACTTTAGTCCAAAAACTCTTTTGGTATGTCCAATTGTTATGTTTCTTGGAATCAAATTTCTTTCTTTTTTGGCCTTGTAGGTAGTACAACTTCCTCACTTATTATTTTATTTTATTATACTATGCATATATAACTTCCACATTTTCTTTTCAGAAGTCCGCTGCTTGTTCGTACATCACTAACACTTGTAACAGAATCTGACCTATAATTAGAAAAATGATTTTTTTTCAGACTTTCAGCAGTATTGTACTATTTTTAATACAAACGCTTATGCTCGTATCATTATTATGAAATTCGCCTGTAAGCTGATGTAATATCATTTAAACAATTTTTAAAATGAATTTCTTTTAAATCGTTATAAAATAGGTAAAAAAAAACCTTTTAGAAATTTGTCATTTTAATTCATGCACTCTCTCTTTAATCTTAACGGGCTAAATTGCTAAATTCATGCTGATCATATGATAAATGCAATCACGTGATCTCCATTGAAATCAAAACTGGCACTGAACTTGCACTTGTTGTTCTATTCATGAAATTTAGATAAAATATCAAATTTGATTACTGGGTAAAGATGTCCAAATATTAAGATTTTTCAAAAAGTTTTTTTTTAATTAAAAACAAACCTTATATTTTACAAGTAATTTCAAATCAACTATATTTTATTCACTTGTGTACATTATAATCGTTTGCAAATATGTACTTTTTAAAAGAAAATTTATACAAAAAGCGAAGTTGGCAACAGTGAAGCGCATGATCTGATTGGCTGGAAATGCGCGTGACTGCATTTGCTATGGAACTATGACGTTACATGAATTTAGTTTACTGTATGAAATGGATTATAACATTTTGGTTTTAATGGAAATAACACTATTTTTCTCAAGTTATGATATGCGATAGAAAGAAAAAGTTATTGAAAGTTTTCGTGAAAGCTTTCTATTTAATTTCATATGTTAAATAAAGTAAATTAATTTATTAATACATTTTTATCTAGTTCTTTTGTGCTTTTATTTTTATTATATATATATATATATATATATATATATTAAAACAAATTTTATTAGAGTTCGCAAAAAATTGAATAAAATCTCGCATACATTTATCTTCACAAATCCAAACAACATAATCCATTGCACTATTATTTCGACAGCGCAATATCTTTTAATAGCAAATCATGGAATTAAATTCTTTTGCTAAATCTCTTAAAGTATAAGCTCTACTTTTAATATTTCGAAAAACCCAAAATGAAAAATATGGAAGCATTAAATACACAAAACGTGAATTCCATTTGAGATATGATTACCATTCGCCGTAAAATAACACGTGACTTTGCATATAAAGATGGAAATAAATAACAGGAAACTGTCTGGAATTGGCTGCAGCTGTCCGACAATTCAACTCGTATGGTTTGCATAATGCGATTACTTTTTTCAGTTTATTTCATTAAGCCTTATTCTTTTCCTTGTCCATAATTCCAACTTTTTTTTTTTGTATTTGGAAAACGTCGTTCGCAGTATACAAAGCCCCGGCAATCATTTTTCAAAACTAATAAAAAAAACCCGGAAAAGAAATATTAATAAATAAAATTCATCAGCTTCTTTAGAATGTACTGAGTTTAAAGTCTCGCATTAAAACGTTAAATTTTCACTGGAGCATGAGACGTGTACCTAATTAAAGTGTCTACTTCTTGCATTTCTCTCTCTCTCGACAGAGTCTCTTTTTTTATTTCAATGTTATTAATGGTTTTGTACTCTGAAAAGGACGAAGTCTTTACGCAGTAGTGAGCAAGAAGTCCGAAATGGAAACAGTTCCGTTGTTAATTTTTAATAAAATAAGTTATTTTAAGTATGACCCGTCTCCTTGACATGTGTAGCGTATGGGGAATTGAAAAGAAACATTTGTTTTATTTCAGTTTTAATTGTGGTTTGCCTGTAAATGCTTAACTATTTTTGATTTTTAACTGTTGCTTTTTAATCTTGCTTTTAATGCACGTCACACTGAGTAACAACAGGAGGTCTATAGGCAACGGATCTCGTAATTGTGAGCCACGGTCAAGTGAAGAAGACAAAACCAGCATTGGCACCCCCTTTTTTATCTGCCACACCACTCTAACTGGAGGACTTAGAGCTTCAACAGATTTAATGTGTGTCAATCCCTCTAAACGGCGGTTTTCAGTTGCACTAGTTTTTAAAATTGGCTTCACGACAACCCCACTCACGACCGCTCGTGTGGCCGTGATCTCTTGGTTACCAAAGCCTTTAATTAGTCGTGTAGATGTTTGCTATCAAGTAAGCATTCTTAATAAAAATTCAATAAACTTATATTGGAAAAAGTTAGAGATTAAAATCAATTCTAAACGCGTCTTTCTTTTCAAATTTTGTGTATTAAAAATTTGATACTTGCATTTAATATATTACGTTAAAACACATTTTTATGTTGGGTTTTAATATATATGGCATGTATTTAACTCTAAATAGCTTCTTTATAGTATTTATGTGACCACGATAGTATCATAGTCATGGTCACGAACTTGTGGCCGACGATTCGTGATTCGAAAGTTAACACACTTTTTTAATCCATTTGTTATCTTGGTCAATATCTTAGCTAGTCATACTACCTACGTCATTTTTAGTTTGGAAAATAAATGGAAATAAATATTTATATACGGCACTTGTTCATCTACCTACGTTTGATGGCCTGGGGGAAAAACTAGCTGTTCAATAGTGCTTCTCAAATTTTCAATGTTTACGACCCAATATTCAATCATAATTTTAATCGCGCCCCCTCCGTACAACAACAGTGAATTGAATTTAATAATACTATGCCTTGACACTGAGGCTACAATACGACTTTAGCCTCTTAAGTAGCTGCGGCGAATATAAACGTCTCCCTCAGCCAAAGCGTTAAATGCCCAGACGTATATATACGTCTTTCGGAAGTACGATCTTCTCTGTGCACTGCTATTCATAAAATTAATCCGAAGGCTTAGGAATGTTATAAAAGGACCTTGACAGTGTTTTGAAAGATTTACTTATTTCAGAGAAGGTTTGATTTACTCGTATATTTATTCCTTTTCATCCCGACTCCCATTACATCACATACGCACGCCTAAGAGAAAAATGGTGGCATTGGGGCGTAAATTCCGTAAATTTTAATCAGCATTTTCGAGATTAATTATAAACCGTACAAATTGTCAAACGTTGATTTTTGTAAAAATTTTATATGTGACAAGCCTCCTTATGGGTTCACTGGTAATTATTAAACTTGTTCTTAACTTAGTGTTGTTAAATTAATTATAAAATACACTGTGCAGTACTGATACATTTGTAAGTGTATTATATGAGTGCAAGTGTGCAGTTTATATTTCATTATGTTAGAATGTATTTCGTTTGCTTACTTTCAGTAAATTAATAATTTTTGTTTAAATAATCTTTTGCTTTCGATTTATCAATATGTTCGTGCCCCCCTCGTAGAGTTATCATGCCCCCTAAGGGGGTGCACCCCACAATTTGAGAAACGCTGCTGTACAGAGATCATATGCATCCAAACGTTCCAATGAGTAAATGTAAATTATATGAACTCTTTGGAAACTCTGCTTCTGACACGGATTTTGAAAGATTTCGTGACATTCTTCCCCCCTCCCCTTTTAGAATAAATTCTTATTCAAAACATCCTGAGAGCTAAGACGTTCAAATCGCTTGCGCATGATTAATCGAAAATGTTTCAGCTACTATTTTTCTGAGATTAGCGAATCCTTATATAAGACGACCCTCAAACTCTCATCTTCAAAACAATGCCGAGAATTCTCGGATTATGCACTTAAATTAATGGTATTTAGAGTTTTGTTTTCCAAGAAATTGAACGACATATTGATGAAAGCAACGTTAATAAATGTCTTGGGCAAGAACGAATTACAACCTGAATATGTGTGAATATCTCAACACTTCGAATTGTTTACAAAGTATTCTGATGAAAAACGTCGCTTTCGGCCAGAAATAGACAGAAACTGAATGTCAACTACAAAAGAGAAATGGCCACTTGAATGACAAGGCCGTGAGAGTTTTCGTAAACGTGTAGAAAAAGGGTGCGGTGGCTTTACACGTCAAAAAAGTGAAGTATAACAACATATATATCAAATTGACATTTTAGAGCAATTTCGTGACTTTTCTAATTTTTTTAGAAGGCAAAATAGACGTTTTTGTAACATCAGGGCAAGGCTTTCAATTGTACATCCATGCAGTTATTTATTACTAAGGATGTATTGAGATTGTTTAACACCCGAGAGAAGACAGGAAAATGCCAACTTCGTTTAAATTAGCATTTATTGAATATTTAAAATCTCTCAAAATGTATAAGTTGTCAAATATGTTTCAATGAAAATGTGAGCCAAAACATAGCAGTCAAGACAATGTTTCAATTCTTATTCATGCGTATTTTATTTATGTTAATTTTTTATAAATACTCATTTTTTTATAAGAAAAAAACTGAACATATTTACTTAAATTTTGAAACATTCTATTGAAATTTAAATCAAAGAAATATTCAAGAATATTTCAGCTAAATTGTTAATAGTTTTAACATCTAGAAATCATTTTAAAATATTGTAAAAAAAAAATTCAAACTTAATTCTGGTGACAGCATGAAATAATACTTACACAATTTTACATTCACTCCATTAAATACTTTATCTCTTACCACAACTATAGCTTACAATTTAAACTTAAATACTGTAGAGAGTAACATTGTGTAGCCAGTTAGGATGAAAAAAACGGCTGGGAGGCGTAGTTGGTTTGTCGCTGGCCTTGTACGCCTGAGGTTGCAGGTTCGTTCCCGGCTCAAGTTGGAGGATTTTCATGATGCGGAAAATCAAGTGTTCATGTTGTATGATTATACGGCATGTAAAAGATCCCTTGAGTGCTTGTCTGGCTTGGGTGCCCTTGGCAAAATTAAATTCCTAGGACAAGTTCACATCGTTAGAGCTCAGGTGCGTCCCTCTGGGTAGGAAACTGGGTGTCAAAATTACTTGCGGCAATTAGTATCTCTTATATGGTGCCGCACATAAAAGTGATACCAGCTCCTGGGAAATGTACTAGGTCTGCAATGGTAAAAATACCAATCCGCAGCCCCATTGGGTAAAAATGGTTATGACGACATACCTGTTCTACAAGATTGACATCCCAGTTTGCGCCTCATACACATTATGCTTGTTTGAAGTAATGCCCACAGTCTGGAAACAACATTGTGGGTGATTTCCGGTTACCTGGAAACATTTACTATTTTCACCCTTCCAGCTTTCTGATAACCACCCTAAGTATAAAGTAATTTGTATGATGTATTCTGGTCATGTTCAAAAATTTTCACAATTGCCACTTTATTTCTTCTCATTCAGATTTCAATACAGCCAACGCTGCCAGCACGCGCATATAAAGTTCAATACCTTATCGGCGCTGTGCCGTCAGCCTCGAGCACGCTGAACAAAAATTTGTTTTTATGCTGTATTCCCTATTGTATCTTAATGTGATTAATTTTGTGGTTGTTATTAATGAAAATAAGAATCGTCTTTACCAACCAGACGGAATTGCGATTAGTGAACGCTGATTACCGTACCCGAGAGAGAGTTCAAATAACGGAGAAGATTAGAATGTTTATAAATGTATGGTGCAGGCGTGTAGGGTTTATAGTCAGGCGTGCGAACTTTTATGAACCAACGTGCTATTTTTTTCTAAAGAAATGTTTTATGAGGTATAGACGTGCCGTGTCTAATAATTTTGACTTGTGATTATTAGGAAAATAATAAAAACTAAATACTAACAACTCAAAACTTTTTATTTACTAAGAAAAAATACCCTTTGCACTGTATACTTGTAAAAAAATTTCTTATACATGTAATTCAAATTAAAGTAACATTAGCGTGACTTCTGTTGTTGCAGATTGTGTGGATGACAAATAACTTTTATTAGAATTGTAAGATGTTACTTCTAGTAGAATGCATGCTTAATTGGAGTCATCTTCCAAATGATTTCTAAACAATTAACTATTTTTGCTGTGGTTCACTTTTTAGACAAGAGGGTTTGTGATTTGTCTCAAAATGCCGTTTTACAGACGATGTTCTGCATACCACTGTTCCAGAACATAAAACACACATCGCTTAGTCGCCTTTACTAATCACATGCCATATTTCTAAGTTTACCAAGCTTGAAATTTTCTGTTACATTTACTATCTTGCTTTTTTTTTTTGTTCTTTTGCTGAACTAACCGCGTTATATAAGTAAAGTTAAAAATCGTAAATATAACACAAATAAATTTTAAAATACAGTTGTGACGACGAAATTGACTATGCTATGCGTAGACAAATTTTGCATCATAAGCAACTGTAGACCAAGACGCGTATCTAAGGCAATAACTAAGAGACAATAACAAACGAGTGTGAACTCAGCCGCCGATCACTCACGTTTGTCCGTAATATTTCATAGTGAGTTCTGTTATTTTGAAATAAAATGCAAACCATTTTGATTGCCGGCGTGCCCAGAATATTGTGTTACGTGCCAGTGGTTAACCATCTCTGGTATAGTGCTTTTACAGCTTGGAGCCTTTCTAAATATACTGCGTGTCGGAAGTCATTACAGAGGTTGGTGGTTGGGGCAAAGGGATGGGAGACCCCCGAACCACCTACGGGGTGTTCCCCCTCAAAAGTTAAGTCGGGTGGAACGAAATGAAATAAAACTCTTAGCTGGATAATTTTCAAGGCTGTGGCTAAAACGACAAATGTTATCTAGCCGCCTTTGCCAGGATGAATTTTGTTAGTCCAGATCTAATGTTACTGTCAATCGGGTGGGGTAAGTAACAACATCGTCATTCATCCTTAAATCTTCTGTTTTTGTTTCCTTACAAAATTACTTTTAAACTAAACTCAGTGAGGCAACAATCCATGAGGGTCAAAACCTACTGGGCACATCTCCGTCTTCGTGACCTTTGGCGCTTTGGTGCAAGAGCAGATGTTCCGGTCAGTTGGTCAGTCTGACGCGAAGTGCGTTGCGCTACCACTCTGTCACTGGGCGTCCCAAGATGGCTTTTGTTATGTATTGATTTTATAAGAAGGTTCTATATTAGTTTCTTTAGGTTCCACTAACGCCACTTTAAAACTGTCTAAGAAGCTAATTCTGACACACTGTGTAGTACTGTGTTATGGTGAAATATCCACATGGAACTCCCTTATTTCACTCTAAGATCTATTGTAATTAATGAATAAATTTATACCCTGTATTAGATATTTTTTATTTGAATCAAGTTTCAAATTCACGCTATTTTCTTTGTATGATGTTACTAATATGGCAACGCTATGGAAATACTCGACAATCTGCTTTGAAAAAAAAGAAAGCGTGTGTATCAGCGTTAGAAGTTAACTTCTTTGGCTTACATGTATTGAATTGTATAATAAAATTTTATTTTTTGAAGTAATCTTTTATATATAATTAACAAATTTATTATTATCATTATTATTTCAAACTGTATTTTAAAAAAATAATTAGGATGGAAAAGGTATAAGTATAGACAAAATTTTCATTTTCAATACATAATACTAAAAAAACTTTTATTGTATGTATTTTGAGAAAATTATCATCATTATTAGTCTATTTCCATTATGCGTATAGGTGCTTCAGTACATACTTTTGTTATCAAAGCCTTGTAGTAACTAAAGTAAGAAATGTAGGTTTTTTGCACTCACTATCGCTTAAGTATCTCGAAAAGACTGCATCAATCGTAGTATTTGATTTTGTCGTTGATATTTATTCTGTTGTTTTGTAGAGATAAGGTGAAATTGTCTTTTAAAAATTCAATCAATTGTAGAGATTTGTCTAAAGCTAAAATTGACATTAAAATCATAGGTATTTCATCATAATTTTTATTAAGTAAAGCAGAACCTCTTGATGTGTATAGTAATAATGATCGAGAGAGAGAGAGAGAGAGAGATGAAGGAACTCGATAATGCCATCCAACTTTTTTTTCGGAGTAATATATACTGCTACAATTATAATTTTTTGTCCATTATCTATTACGCATTCAGCCAAGCACAAATCCCCCACTGAAGATTGTATGGTACCATAAATATCGGATTGACTGACAGAACATTCCATGGATAGAGTTATAATGTTAACAGCATCGCTAGAATTTTGATATATCGCAACTCCTCCTGCTCTCGTATTTGGTCGTTTATACTTCACAATGCAGTTGAAATTTGGAATAGATATATCACTTTCATTGCCCAGCCAAGTTTCTGATAAAAGTAAAACATTTCAATTTCTTATTACTGAATCTTGTAAGTCTACAGCGTGAGCTGTAAGACTTTGGCAATTAAAAGTAAAAATCGATAAACTTTGTCTGTTCTTTATGAAATTAATCAAATCTTCAGTGATAGTTTGTAGTTTGTTCAATGAAAGTCGTTTAAACTCCTCTTGCAAATCAATTGTTGATGACGATCGTCTTCGACAATAATAAAATGTTTTATTATTATTTTTTGTCGTAATATATAATCCTTCAATACTCGTTACATGTGATAAAGCAACGTATAATAATGATTGAGAGTGACGTCGATCGTATTCGTAAACAATTTCTGAGTATGTGTTGCCTTGAGATTTATGAATTGTTGTAGCACATGCACACACCAACGGAATGTGCGTACTCTTATGCATGCATTTGTAAAGTATTGCTTAAAGAAGTTTAATCAGGTAAAAATAGGAAATTTAAAAAAAAATCAAAACGCATGGAATGTTTTTAAATTTTTTAAAAACTATACTCATTTTTTTTCTCACCAATTTTTTTTATATGATTTTAGTTCTATGTTACATAGAGCCAGTAAATATTTGGGGCATGTTTGTAAAAAATTTTACTGACCACTGTAGTCTTAAAATACAAATTAATGAAGCACTATATAACAATTTCACTGCAATCGAATTAATTACACCAAAACATATATATGATTTAAAAACTCACTTCTTAAACTGGATTTAGAAATTCCATTCGATTGAAAATTTAGTAAACACAATCTTTTATTGCCAAACTATTGGAAGAAATGTTGTGTTGCCACTAAATTTTAAAACAATAGATTGTATTATTTCCTTAAAAATTTTTAAAACTGTATAGCCAACAAACTCTCCTTAAACTAATTTTTGACAGATTTTGAACCATTTAAATGCCCACTTCGGGTAGATTAAAGACTCACTTCCGATTTTTTTTAATTCATAAAATTGATTATATGTTGACTTCTAGGTAACGTAAAAACAAAACAAAGTATGTATCGCAAAGCTAAAAGAAGAAAGGCTTGTTAAAGCTGCTGTTGAATGAGGAGAGGGGGGTGCTAGCTCAGGGCTAATAGACGAAAAACACAAAAGAAATTCTAAAAGCCGTAATTTTTAATCTATTTTTTCAATCTTTGAACAGATTACGGATAATACTATTCTACATATGGAAAAAAAGTTTCGTTAGATTATTTTTATAAATAATCAAGTTATTAAATATTTAATTAAAATTTTCAGTATTTTTTGAAAAATCGCAAAGAAAAAAGCTTTCGTCATTTTTTTATGACTGATTCTAAAAGAGAAAAGTATGAACTTGTTTAGAATAAAATATCAATTCATTAACTCGAAAGCAAACTTAAAGAGAATGATTTAGAAACCATTTTTGTAAAAGCGTATCAATTTTGACTCATTTTAAAAAAAAATCGTAAAAAATAGAAAATATCATTATTTTGTTTAAAAAAAAAATACCATATCGTGGCGAAAAGAATGATCTTTCCGATTCTGTTATTATTTTTTGTCTGAGATAGATAGTACGAATTAGATGGCGTTTTTTAAAACGAGGGGAAAATTCAGAACTTCATTTATTTCTACCATACCTTCATCGCTAACCGTAACTGGTAACGCATAACGGAAATTTCTCCCTACCGTGCCATAAGAAGTTAACTTCAAAAAAGTGTATAACGGGTACTATTGGGGTTCTTCTACTAATCTTCTTGGGGGAAATATTCTTCAACTGTGTTATGAAAATGGAACTAAGTGTAAGTCTAAGTATTTAAGTGTCTGTCATTGAGTATACGTTTTAATGGTTAAGCGTGAAATCTAAGTGCCAGTAAGCATAAACAACGACTGGTGGTTGCGCATCTTGATATTAATAGTTGACGGAGTAGTTAAGTAATCAACTTTGGAACTGACCGTGCTATTGGGCTTCAAGAAGGATCATAACAAAAGCTTCAATCCATATAAGTGCTTTCGATAATCTAATTATCCGATTACGCGAGTTAGGATTTCCTATTGCTCCCAGAGTTAAGTTATTAATTTGTATACCTTACAAAGTACTAAAGATAGAATAAAATTAAACTATTTTTATGATTGTTTTTTCCTCGAACCCTCTCACACCCGCGACCTTCGGGCAGCGACAAGTGTTTTAACATTTCATTCAACTATGTACATTATTCGCTATTTCTGTGCTTCAATATATTTAAAAAAAACGAGGAAAAATTTAACAAAATGGCTAATTTCCATATTTAAACACTAGTAAGAATTTTAAAGAAAATTAGATGTGACATTAGACATATAAATCGGCATTTACTGTCTATTATTAACTATAGCCACTTTAACCTTTACGTACAAGATGGTTCTTGAAAAAGGACATTAGGTATAATAACTAGTTAAACGTGTTTGAGACTTAAGTAATAAAACATCATTATCACCATTTTCACTCTCGGTGGATTTTTATCGCAATATTTTCCTTTTCCATAATGATTTTCGGAATATTTCAAGTGTGTGTAACTCAAGGTTGAAACACTATATAAGAAACATAAAAAATTAATAGTCATTACCCATCGCTTCGCTAAGTATTTTATAATGTTGTACATATACTGTTTTTAAGTTATTAGTACAGTCGACTCTCGCTAATTCAAACTTTCGATAATACGAACCTCTCGCTAATTCGAGGTATATGCTCAGCTCCTAGAAAAACTATTGATATTTTAAATTAAAACAATATGTTTTGGTGTACTCAATATTTAAAAGTAAAATTAGTCGTCCATTATCGACGCACCTTGTTCAAAATATTGAAGGGCGGTTTCGACAGTCTTTCCTCCCTCTCTATGCGATATTTTAGGAGTTTGCACGGTATGCACAGCGGAAACGTGTTTTTCCCCCAATAACTGTGACAGCAGCAATAATTTCTGCATCGGACAATGTCTTGCTTGGTCGAGTTTATCCGGTCTGCCGGATTACTAAGTGCCCAGTTTTCAAGACTCTTATATATTAGAATTATTAATGTTATAGTTAAATTTTGATGCAGTCGAACCTCTATATTACGAAGTCGCTAAATCCCGAAAAAAGTTCGTTACATATTTTCTTGATAAACCACATAAAGCAAATATTTTAAATTCATAAACACTATATATATTTTTTAAAAAAATAATTATTCACACCTTTATGTAAATTAATAATATTTATTTTATGTATCTTACCTATTAAAGAGAAGAAAAAGGAAAGAAAAACTGCAAGGAAAGTTTCTCAACGCCTTTATCTATTTCCTGGAGAATTTTTTTTCTTTGATGCTCAAGCACTTATGTTTTGACATTTTCGAGCTACAAGAAACGAAGTTATCAATACGGCTGATCAACACTACAAATAAACGGAGACTAGTTAAAGAACACGAGACAACTCTACTGAGGGTGAAAAGGGATATCGAAGATGTCTTCATTGAACTGGACAATTGGGGTAATAGGTTGCACTTCTTAGATGAAACGCCCAGAATTCTATTGCTCTAAGTTAGACACTTAATAAAGCCAGTTCAAGATTTATGACCACCATAAAATGTGTTAAAAGAGAGAATAACTCGAAATGTCCAGATATACTTCAAAATTAGGGAGAAAAAAAATTGAATCACAACAGGAAGAGTTTGTTATGTAGAAAATGCACTTCACTATTGGGAGGTTATTTTACGAAGAAAATCGTGAAATTGTTCTTGGTTCCAGGAAAAAGTTCGCTATATAGAAAAATTCGTAATAAGGAGGGGTTCGACTGCATTTACAATTCAATACTTCTTAAATTTCCCCCCTAAAAAAGCTACTCATGCTGAAATGTTTTCAACAATTAATTAAATATTCACAACAAAATATTTCACAGGAAACTACTTCTCCATTGCATCACTGCCCTTGAAACAGTCGAGAAAAACAAGCGCGTTCAACACGTAAACATTGAGCAATTCAATAATCTTAAGCATGAAGCAACAATGGGACACAGAAACACGTCGGGAATATTTAAATACTAAATTTTACTACAAGTAATTGATGATTACGAGAGATTCACATAAAATTCATCCTCTTTTTATCATGTATACTTGTAACATAACACGGAATCCAAACTCTCACGTCCTTGGAGTATCTTTAATTATTTTTATTACTATCTCAAAACAGGTTTAACCCTGATTTGTTAAATATTAATGGCACTGGAAATCTGTAAATTATGTTGATAGCTAGACTGTACCGATGAAATAGGATAACAGGACATAATGAAGTCCTTGTTCAAGTTTCAGTCAACGACTTGAATCACAAACGTGTTTTTATTAATGGTTAAAATCAATCCGAGCTTGTAGCTTGTTAAGTATTCAATAATATCATTTGTAAAGGCTGATCTAATCTAAGTTCTAGAACTGGTTTAATTGTTGAATCTTTTTTTTGAATAAATTCAAGGAACTCCATAATGAACAACGAGGAAATGCATAGGAAAAAAATATCCAAAATCATTAGAGTGATTTTCAAAATCTACTGAGTTGCTAGTTAAAGAGGGTCTTGGGAAAAAAATAGGTTTTTTCCTCGATATTCTATTTAAAATAAAGGGTTAAGGGATTGTTCTAATTTATTCAAAGGAATCAAACAACAATTTGTGTTGTTTTATAGCTGTGTGTGTAGGAAATATGTTTATTTTCCTTAGATATGGTTTTATTGTGTTCATGTTCAAAAAAAAAAATTTGAGATAAATTTTTACAGGTTAATAAAAGTACTCAAATGTGGTATTTATTTTAAACTTAAATCACTAAAGTAGGGTTTGTGTTCTTATTAAATGATTTTTAAAAACAACTTAATAATAACTCATAAGTTGAAAAATACAATTCTAAATAACAGATAGTATTCACAAATTAATAAGACTGGAATTACACAGTTTTAAAATAGTACACTGTGTAACGGGTCTATCCATGAACCTGTAATCCTCTTGGGTTAAATTTATTTCTTTTCAACAGTTGTTCTATTGAAAACTTTCTCCCGAAGAAGAAGACTTGATTTATGCAAATGAGTGGTTCTACTTAAGCATTGACTTTTAGATACGCGAAGTTATCTGAAAGCTAGTCGAGAGATATAGAATTATTCGACGAGTAGTTTCTAGATTAGGGATATCCAACCCAAATGACCTTGCGGGCCACTTTGGAAAAACATTATAATCTCACGGGCCGCACATAAAAATATATATCTTTATATCAGATTTGGAAACAAAAAAACATTTATTGCAGTTAAAATTTAATACAGAATGAATTATTATTATTGTTTTCATTATTTTTCATGTATACAGACATAGATACTATAAGAATGTTTACATAATATAATAATGCAATGATTAAATAATGTTTAAAATATTACAGTTGCCATTTTCTTGAAAATTGCGGTGTTCCTTTTGAATTGATCTTTCGTTACTCATTGTTGAAATTTGATTTTGCTGTTATTCTCAAACGATTAAGTATACATTGCCCTTTATCTTAACTGTCCTGAATATTTTTTAAACTTTAAAAAACATCTCTGAAAGAGACTGCCTCTTGCTTTTTTGGACACTCCAGACAGAAAAGGAGGAGGAGAAATGAAAGTCGCACACAGAGAATCATGTTCCATCCATAGTAAAGGATATGCATAAGGCAATTCGGAATTTATTAAAAAAAGTAATTTATTATAGTAAAATCAAGTGTAACTGTTTGATAAAAAATATAAATCTATTTTAATCTAAAGGACATTTCTATTATAAAAAAGGATTTATTTTAAAACAAGAACATGTAACAGGTAAATACATTGTAGATTTAAATATATATGTATATAAATTTCACCTCAAATAAATGTGAAGTAGATGGCGCTACGCGCTACTGCAAGCCCCCCCCCCTTAGCATCCCCTTCGAGGTGGCTGCGAAAGGAAACGAGAGGACAATGACTCCGAGGGAAGAGAGAACGAGATAAGACGTTGAGACCGCAAGGGGAAGCAGACGCATATATCGGCAGAGCCGTTATATCTCAAAAAATGATGAAAGTCAATTAGGCAACGACGTTTAAATGTTTCACTTAATTCATTAATTGTTATATTCTTTATTTTATTTATTCTTATTTTAAAAATAAACAGATTATTCTGGCAAATCCCAGTTTACGAATTCATCCCAGTAACAACATAACATAAATTTCAAAATGAAAAAACTTTAAAAACCTGATATTAAAAATTTTTTTAAAAATAATCGGTGGGCCGTGTGTTGGACACCCCTGTTTTAGATGATTAATTATTGTTCACTCACAAATAAGATATAAGATAGAGTTTAATGATAATGACCGGAGGTCGTACAACTTATAACAGAATTACGGTGAATTAGACCTTAGATGTCCAAAGTGCTCCAAGAGTAAGTGAATTAGTTTATACTCAAATATTAAGTATCCTTTTTGCCGTGTAATTGCTCCTATAATTAGTAGTGTTCTGTATTTCCTACCCTGAGTTGTTTGATTTAAGTTAGTGAAATAATAAAGTGAAATTTGAACTAGTTGTGGCTGATATTTACTCGAACCCCAAACACTAATAACCTCAACAAGGTTATTACAACTGGAATAAAAAGCATTCAAAGCTAAAAAAGTGTATTAAAAAGAATATGGAAGGCCATTGGTGAAAGACCTCGTAATTTTGAATCTCGGTCAAATGACACCTGTGAACTAGAATCCCTCTCTCCAAACCTCCTCTCCACGCCAACGTGAGTACTTTGAGTCACAAAAGATTAAACGTGCATCAGCTCCTCTATAAGGCAAGTCATTTGTGGCACTAACTCAAAATTCGACATCGCAGGTGAGTTCGCGACCATGACCATCCGGAAGTCGTGGGGTTTTTTTTACCCGAAAGAAAGATTTCGAAAGATTCATTAGGTATGTTTTATTTAAGCAAGACTTCGAAGAATCTACAGCGGCCATGTTGATGATTATACAGCATGTAAAAGATCCTTAGAGTGTCAGTTTGACTTGCGTGCTCTTGGCAAAATTAAATCCCAGTGCAGGTTCGCATCGTCAGAGCTCAGATGCCTCCCTCTAGAGAGGAAACTGGGCTTCTCAAAATTACCTTCGGTGATTGGTATCCGCCTATATGTTGCCGCATTAAAATGTGATACCAGTTTCCGGGGAATGTACTAGGTCTGCAATGGTGAAACACCAATCTACAACCCATTATGAATAAAAAAAAAATGTTTCGAAGAAATAATTGGTGGTAGTGTTCGATAAAAAGTTAAATTTCATTTCATAATATTTATAATAATTTCAGTGCATTTCATAATATTTATAATAATGAGTTATGAAATAAATGAAGTATGCAGAAACACATTTATAGATAATTTTTTACATTTAAAAAAATCATTATCGTGGTGTACAATTGAAAATAAATTCTTTACGGAAATCTGGAGGTCAATGGAGGAATCGTAAAAGCATGCGGTATTGACTGAGAGATACTCTAAAAGATTGAAACTTTAATCATATGTATAATGTATTTTAATTCTTGTTGCTTTTAGAAAAAAACATATTTTTTCCATAGGCATTCATTTATTTTTCATATTGATTTCAGCCCTTCCTGCTTTTTCAATTTAAGTTTGATCTCCTAACTTTTTATTTAAAAAATTTTTTTCTTTCATTTTAATGCAGTAACACGTGTTTTTAAATAGTTTTTGTTAATAATTTTAATTTTGTAACTGAAACACGTAATAATATTTCTCACTTCAGTGAATTAAAATGTTCTCTATTAATTTTTTTCATTGTATGAGAAACTTAAGATACATTATGGCTAATAATTCCATTGTCCATTCAGCTGAAATTGATCGATCGTTAACTCCTGTCGATGGAAAGGATAAACAGATTGCATGGTTACTCTGGTGTGACATCTTAATAAAATTGCTATGACAGGAAATACCTTTGAAATATGCATTGAGTACTTTATATTCTGGGGATTCTTCGTACAGTATTAAGTGATGTTTAGTTAACAATATAAGTTTGCATATTGGCATTGTTTATATCTATCATATTATAATTTGCAACATTGATCTCTTAAGCAGAAAGATTTTTAATTAAACAATATTTAAACACTTAGGAAACTGACATCATTAACTTCCTCAAAGTACAACGAATTAAATGCGCAGGCCACCTTGTCATAATGGACAAAGACCGCAGCACTAAAAATGTCTTCATTGCCGAATAAATTGTCATACGGCAGGCCAAATCTAAGATGGATTGATGACCTAGAAAAAGATCTCCTAGTTTTGAGAACTAAAAATTGGAGAACACTAGCAGAATAAAGGCTGGGTTGGAAATGGTTTCTTGAGAAGGCCAGGGCCCACCCTGAGGAAGGAAGGAAGCACTTAGACAAAGTCCTAACTTCAACAATTAAATTTATTTCTTATATGCAATGGCAGCAACAGTAGAACTATCATAGCATTAAAAGAAGCCCAAAGTAACTTTAAAAATGTTCTTGATTTTAAAAAATAATGATAAAAATAGGAGTAAGAACTGGGGGAAATATAACTCCATATTTTGTAGAGGAAATCAAAATGATATCAAATTATTAAATTAAGGACACACCATAAGAAATGTTGTTTAAGAAGAAGATAGTGTTGGAATTTGACCGCAGTAGGATCTTGGCCTGCCGAAATTGTAGATTATCGTTTCGTAGTATTGCAATTTGCATTGGTAGTAATCCCATTATTGCCATGTGAATATGAAAACAATAAGTGCAGAGAAGTTATACATAGTATCATGTAGGATTTGAATCGTCCTGGCAACTAACGCCCGTGAAGACACACATGTCCGCTCAATTTTTCAAGACTGTACAGCCATAAAGCAGGCATCGAGTCAATAGCTTGGCTCTTTTGCAGGTTGGTAAGTGTATGCGAGCACAATGCAATGATGTTTACTGTACCCCGAATAAATGCAATTGGGTACTTACGGATTCCTAATCCAGTTGCTTCTTGTTCTCATACCTGAGAAGCTTTCTTTGGATTTCTGATGTAGAGTTTCATAGCTGGGCCCTATCTTTGAGGCCACCGTGACACTACTTTTAACCCCTTAAGTGCCGCGGACGTGTATACACGTCCTGATGAGCTTGTATTTTTAGTGTCCCGGACGTATATACTCATCCTTCCAATGGAGAACTTTTTGCAATATGCTGCTCTGTTTAAAACTAGTCCCACGGCTTTGTAATACAATAACACACACACATGATATTGACAGTGTTTCTAAAGAATTTCTTATTTTGGAGAAAAGGTGGGGAAGAAATTTGAAAGGATATATTCCAGGAACGAAGAAATTCATAGCTAAGCAATTTTTCTTTTTCGTTTGAGTGTGCGCTTTTCTATTCTTCCTTTGCTATCATTTTCGTTTACAGTGTGCAATAAGAGATTTTAATTTTTTGTACGAATACACCGAATGTGATACTGGTTTATTTGTTCAACCATGTTTTAGGATACATAACAGAACAAATATATATATATATAACTTACTTTTTATTATATTCTAACACAAGAGATAAAATTTTTCATTTTATTATTTTATCCTTTTCCCTTCTTTTTTTTAAGTGGAAGTAAACAATTTTTAGGTGAAGAAACACGCCTTTTCTTTTCCCCTAATAAACCGCATAAAAATGCGCGCCTGAGGGAAAAACGGTAGCACTAGGGGGGGGGATAAATTTTGTAACTTTTCCTCCGCAGTTAAGGGATTAAATAAGATAATGTACGACTGCACGTTTCCATTGCTGTCCTGACCATCTGCAACGTGGGAGGTGTTCGACAATTTCTCTGACCAACACGTTCTCTGCATCTGTCTCCCATTGAGAACGGTTGACCATGCGCTATCGAAAAACTCGAACATTACTTTTCTGTCACTTGAATTGATGAACTCTAGCATCGCGTTAAAGCCATGGAATGATGTACCCGCACCAGACATAGAAGCTCTGTTCGAATCGATGCTCACCAGAATTAAAGCTGCAAATCACAGCCAAAGGTTACAGCTCTGGGTAATGAATTATTTTACGCTGTGTACCTCAAAGCACTTAATCGTGTCATCTCCTCTCATTATACTGTATAGATACAATAAAAAACATTTTATTATTCTCTCTTCCTTCTGCAGCCATGTGTACTAAATTAGGGCCCCTTATAACCTTAAATTGCTTGATAATTTAATCATGTTTTCTTTCTACATTGTTGTATACGTATTTTAAGTAAAGTTTTGTTGCTTGCTTTCCTTCTTAGTGGTGCAATTTCAATAGCCAGCAATGTATTTGAAAACATTTGAACAATTTTGGTTGCTTTCTTGTGTAGAACTTAAAATTCATTTCGAGCTTTGCCGCGGAAGATAATGGAAACCAACATGGTTAAAAGGTAGAGAAAGGACAGGAAACCTGAAATATTTTCATACTAACCGTTTTAAAAATGTAAGTCTTTGAAACACATTTTAAGGCAACAATTTTGTAATAAAAGCTTCTACAGTAAACTTAAGCAAAAATTGTCCTTTTTAACACTTCTATCGAAGTTTGTTTTTTTCAAGCAATTCGTTGAAAGACTTGTTAAATTATTTTAGCAACTGTAGAAAGAAAAAGTAAGCACTCTTGTCATTGTATAACATCATACAAAGTAAAAATTCCATATTACTATATATTTTTATACGCATTACTCTCTTTATAACACGATATTAAAATTATCGGGAAAAAATAGACTACAGTCGGACAAAATATAAACAGTCTGATGTGTTTAACATTAAATTTTTAAATATTTAACATACATTAATGGATAATTGCTGAAACTTTCCTTTTTAACATTCCCACGTTAAGTGGCTGGGATTGCTGCTTGTCAAATGACAGATTTAATTATGATCGATGGAAGTTAATTTAACATTGCTAATTAAAATAATGGAACAATTATGCTCCATTAACAGCTGATTGCTCCCCTTCGATAGATTTTGTGTGACAGCTGAAAAAACAAGCTTGTTTTTAAATATTGTTGTGTTTTTACCTGCATGAAAGAAAATAAAATCAAAAACTTTCTTGCTACGTTCTCTAAGATGATATTAAGATTTTTTCTTCAATTCTGATATGTCGTTATTGTTTTGGATCAAATGTAAGAATTCTATTCATGCTAAAATAGATTAAGGCTTTTTAATAAAGGAAGAAGATTATTTTATTTATTCTTTTATTTGATAATTTAATAAATAAAAGTCATGAGAAAGATTGATTAAGATTTTAACTAAAGCTGTTGAAACTTCTTTTTTAAAAAGAAAGAAGGCGCTATTTCTCTGAAATAATTGGTTCAGTTAAAACTGTTAAAAAAGAAATAATATATAAAATATTTTTTGCTTTGGATGGTGGCAACGATAATTTTTTGTTTCGATTCAGTTTCATTGAATAGATTACTTTGTTGTTTTATTATCGTCTGATTTTTTTCGTTGATCGTCTCATTTGTTTCTATATATAAATATTCTAAAAATTTTATATGGAATGAATAATTAGTTTATTTTAAATGATTTGATGGAATGAATAATTAAAGTAATACAAAAATAAATAAACGCAATTGTTATTCATTATATTATCAAAAGCATTTGATTTCAAAACAAACTATAAAGAAGATCAAAATAAAAGGAAATTGTCTTAAGATTTTGAAATAAAATATGGCAGTCATAATAATGTTTGCAGCTTTGGGTAATGTGATTCTATTTTTAACTATTTCTTGGACTCTTGATTACATAATTTAAAGTAGTAGGTAAAAAAGGGAAGGAGATAAAAATATATTTAATTCATATCATGGTAGTTTTATTTCAATCCAATATGAGCTTTTAGAGAACTTTTTTCATTGTTAGGAAAATACTTTTAAAAATTTACTTCAATACTGTAGAAAGTAGCAGAATGGAGTTAAAAACAGACGAACATTCACACACAAACTTTTTACTTTATTCCTTCTATATAATAAAAAATTAATTAAAAATTTGCCAGTTATAATTTAATGAGAAATAAAATTCCATTGAAATGAAAAATAAATTCTTCTACATGAGACATTAAAAACAAGCAATCAATCAAATAAGAAAATAGAAAACAAATATTTAACGTGCTTACTCTTTTTTGAAATCACATTCGAAATTTACTATCTAAACATCTCTTACAGTGCTCTAATTAATTGTTTATTTAGAATAGATATCAATAGCAATAAAGTTTCCTTAGGAGTAAATGACAGACGAGACTGCGTGTTTTTGATCCAATTTCATTTGTACTTATTTTGTATTTATAAAACTTTATGTATTTTTATATTTGCTTAGTTATTTCAGTTTGCTTTCTCTCAATCAATCATATTTTGTGCTATTTTACTATTTTTGTTTATAAGAGTCGATTGGCTTTGATGTTTAAAACAAAACTTTTGAGAACTCAGTTTTAAATCAAATGTAACCCAGTTACATATTCCATTTCCTATATGTCAAATATGTATCTGTCACTGTTACCTTTAAGCTATAGGTTGAATATTCTAAAATCCTTTTCTTAAACATTCTATTTTCTTTCCCCACAAATGCATGAACTTCACACATACATGCAATAATTACTTCTTGGAGATATTTTTCTCCTTTTAAATTAATTTCGCTCAGATGTTTTACAGAATATAAGAATGACGAAAAAAATATGTACCCTAAAGTTCGCATGTTTGAAGATTCGAGGCCCAATTTCTGTATTTTCGAGACCCGTTTTTCCAATAACGGCTGAATTCAATTCAGAAATTTGAAACTTACAACAAATCCAGAAATTAAATATACTAATTCTGAATTTTTCTTAAAAATAAAAAAAAAACTTTAATTTATAAAAGAATGCATGCACGGAAGAACAAGTTTATGTGAACAGTAATTTAAGGAAATTGCTGCTGTTCTTGATATTCTGTTTACCCCATGAAAACAGCGAAAGAGGTGAGGAAGGGGCTAAAAAGTTTCAGCAACTGGGTGGTGTGTGTTCCATTACATTCCGTCAATAAATAGTGCAATCTGTCTCGACACTTTCTGTTTTAGTGCTCCCTTGGGGAATTACAAATCCTTGTTACTTCTCTTTTATGTTTGTAGCTATGTTATTCAGTGACAAAATATCATCTTCTTCAGTCTTCTGGGATTTGTAAGTGTTTCTTAGAAAAATATTTATTACATATAAGCATTAGCGTTTGCTGGTATATGAGAGATTATTTATGTACATAAATATCAAAGGTTATATGTAGGTGGCTAAACATTCAACATGAGATTACACACAAATCTAATTTTCCACAATATTATTTTTCTAAAAAAGACCATTTTGTATGTTTTTGAATTCAATGAAAAAGGATGAAATTGATTAGATATCCTACTTATTTTCATGATTTTATGTACAGTATATGCAATATACATCGAGAATTGTTACTCCTACCTAAATTTCTTGCCTTTGCTATTATAACCTATTTATTCTTAAGAGGACACAGTACGATTCAATTGACAAAAGTCGGTCAAAAAAACAAATCAAATTTTTTTTACTTTAAATTATTTTTCATATACTTTTCTACAAACTCACAAAATTTGAAAGATCTAAGTTTAAAAAACGCAGAGTTGTGGTTACTTTTACATTCGTTTTTATTCACATCCCAATGGCAAATCGAAACTGACTTATATCATAAAGATAAAATAACTAGTTTGACTTCACTTAAAATGCTACGGCTTTTTTTCTATTGTGCCTAATACTTGGAATTCTTTTTTCACTTGTCTCTAATAGTACCTGGAACAAAAGTTGGTATTCATTTTTCAATCAAAGCAATACTTATTTTTTAAAAAATAATTGAATTTAGAATTAACACATTTTGTAAGGAATTTTCAGTAAGCATTCATAAAAATAGGTATTGTACAAATACCAATCATGTTATCTCAAAACCCATACCAACTTTGTTGTACATAGTTCGCGTACTTGTAAATCAAATTTCATATATGTACGTCAATTTTTGTAGGGGAGGAGTAGCATTTTAAAATCACTTCGAAAATTTCAAGTTTTTCTCTTAAAAAATTAAATGGTTAACTTTTTACGAAATTTTGTGCTCAAAATCTGTTTTACATCATACATACACATAGGAGGCAACCAAAAAAATTATGAAAATCATTAAATTGAAAATTTTTGCGTAAATCGTACCATCTCCCCTTAAGGCATAACAGTGCCCTTAAAATATCAAAATATCGATTTTGTGTGAGAGAGAGAGGTTTATGTAGAGAGTTATATTGGTTTTTTCTTTGCATTGCTTCTCATATCATTTTTAGTAATTAAATCCTTTTAATTATGAAATCTCAGCTCTGTAAACCTCACAAAGTACTGATATAAAAATTTATGTCTCCTACGACATTAAAAATCAAAATACGATTCAAACACGGCTGAAAAGACTGAATGTAAATTAAAAGTCTTTTAATGAAATATTTCTCCCTCTTTTTTTTTCCAACAAAATTTTCCTTGACATTTCGTTTCAGAAACAAATTCTGTTGGGCTAAAACAACATTATTTATTTAGCTCTCTACATTCATTCTACCTAACTGTCGAGCAGAGTTACGATGCTACAATCTATTTCTCTGACAAACGGACTTCTTATTATGTTTCTCAAAAGGAAATATAACATCATTAAAGAATTGGCCACGTCACAAAGTCAAATGGTTTTCCCGCCACAAAGAAAAATATTCTCACCATCTACTTAAGAATCATTTGTAGTTCGTCATTATTTTTAACTATATTACGTCTCTCTCGGAAGACAACCAATGAATTGCCATCGTCATTAGTGCGGACGGAGTTGGATAGTTGCCGAAAACGTCGTAAGGGGGCGGGTTAAGCATTCATTTTGGATGAGAACGGTTTATAGGTGCAAACGATCTAGATTTGGAGGTTTTTATGGCGTCTTATTACAATAGGAAGTTTTCACTAATTGTGATGAATCGTTGCCATAGATTTAGCTTTCTGAGAAATGAACGTGCATGAAATAATTTGTAATTATCTTGCACTCATCAAAAATTAAAAACATTGTGAAAGATGCTGTCATTGATTAATAAAATGTATGACCAATTGCTTTAGTTTGACTGTCTAAGAATCATTTTGTTGAACGTTTTTATCCAATAATATGCATTATTTAACTAAATATGAAAACGGCAATTCTAAATAAATATTCTATTTCTGTTATTCAACTTTATTCGAAAATGCTAATTAGTTTTTGAAAATATCAAAATTTTAAATGTTATTTGTTTTTTAATTTATTTGAATAAAAATATAACTGTTACGAAACCTAATTTAAATTTTATTTCTTCCAGATATAAACAAGTTTTCATTATAAGTTTAAATTCCTAAAATATGATTAAATTTTTTTTCCATCTTATTAAAATTATATTCCGATTTTATTTATTCATAGCGTTTGGTGCCTTTCAAATTACTTCCTTGAATTCTACATTTAAAAATAAGTAAATATACAGTAAGTCTGATATTAAAATAATTATTATTTCTTTAGGTATTAAATTCAAATCCAATTTTCTTCTTACAAATTATGTTTTGTTTTACAGAGTCTACTCCAGTTATCATCAACAAGAAAATTGAAAAGATTTCTATCTGTACTTAGTAAACAAATTTTGTTTTGACGTTAGAACCAATACAATAATGAATATTTGTTGTAATAAAACGCATTTAATGCTAACTTTTTGTTATCTTGGTCTCTTAGAATCTTATCAAGAATTCGCTTTCAACTATAATTAGGAAGTTGTAATGGAACAGTTTCATTACTATGAGTACTTCGTACAATGAATAAACTTGTCTTATTGGGGTTTTTTTTGGTGAGGAGAAGTCTATTTATATTTTGAATTCTAATAATGAAAATGAGGTAAAACTTCGGAAATTTGTTTGCTACCACTGTGACAGGACGTACTGGTATGCAAAGTGCTACGAAAGAACCATATAAAAATTATAGAAAATTAATACAAGAATTACTATTGATGCAAGTTAACGGCACAATGAGGATGTACATAAATTTCTAAATTTATCTGAGTGAATATATAAGTGCATCATTTCTATAATAAATTTTGGTTAATCTTCAAAATTGGCAAATATTACAAAAATTCCAAAGAGGTAAGTGTTATGAAAAAGAAATAGATTTAAACCTAAATGAACACATTTGAAAAGATAGTTAGAGGTGAAAGAAAGACGAAATGACATTAAAACAAAGAAGGAGCTATAAAAAATCCCCGATTTCTCTAAATAAAAAGTAATTTAAATTTAAGTTCTAAGCTATCACTGACCCTTTAACGGGCACAAAGCTAAAATACATTTTTCTGTGATAAAGTACTTGATAAATGTAAGTTCTCATCCCCTACAAACATTATTTAGTTACAAAAAAAATATCTGATCAAGGGTTTTTTTCTTGGGTGGTGGCTTGACGTTATAGCCACTGCGCACTTACGACATTTAACTTACTTTTCAGGACAGAAATAATGAATCATATTACAATAAACTTTTTATGAAAAATTGACACATTTATGTAGTCCCTATTTCAATAACAATTAAATGCAAAGTATAAGTGTAATTAAATAATAATAGAATAATTGTACAACATAGAATATACTTACTAAGAATATATATAGAATATTTAGAATATACATTGAAATTGGTATATATCCACATTTTATATTTTATTTAATTTTAGTATAAAAAATTAGAAATAATTATTTTTTAGAATTTAAATTAGTTATTTCACAAATTTTATGAGCTATTTACTGTGGAACTTTATAATATACAAACGTTGTGTCCGAGCAGAAAAGCTGTAATGAAAGATTTTCGAACCCAAGAATCTTGTACCAGATATTGTAAACAAAGTTTGTTTATATTTCCGACCCCCAACATTCTCGCATGATTCTAAGTGTGGAGAAAAGCGAAAATTTCTAGGTCATTTCTCTGTTCTATGTGGGCAGGTGGATAGAGCCTCTATCCCCATATAAAAGCTTTCCAAAATCCTAAATAAAACCTTTTTTTAATTGCAAATTTGCTTAATTCATTCAGATGAGAGTAAAGTTTTAAGACATGTTGAAATTTTTTTCAAAGGTCAGGTATTTTATTTGCAGTAATCAAAATACAATTTCTAGATTAACACCAAAAAAACTGTTTCTAACTACCTATCAGAGGACATGAAATGCAAAAAAAGGTATCGTCCTGCCATCTGTATTGATTTTTATGCGTTTTAGCTTCAATTAACTCATGTGGATGGACTAAATATCCATCACCCGCTTGGAGAAAATTTTTTTAATATGTGGCTAGACGTATTAGCCACTGCCCGCTAAAGTGTTAAAACAGTTTTGAAGGTATTCAAGGCCATTTGTTTATCTATCATTGCTTTTTTTATATCCTGCATGCTATTATTTATATTTAATTATCAGTAAATTGTCGGAACATAGAAAAAAACCGAAAAATAAGAACATATAAGTAAATTATTAGTCAGAGGGGGTGTCCCACGGCAATAACAAATGCTTAAATTGTAATGGCAGTAATAAAACACTAGTCTCCATATTCAAACAAGAAAAAAACTTAGAGATTTGGGAAAAGACAGCTATAAAAAGGAGATGCAACCACAAAAAAACGGTGGATAAAAGTACTGATAAATAATATTAGTATCACGACTTTGACAAAGAAATATCATTCTTGTAAATAAATCAATTCTAGTATTAAAAAAAAAGGTTGTTAAATAAATTAACAGTTTATAAATGTTTCTTTTTTGTTGCTTTTATGCAATGATAACTTTATTTCAAAAAATAAATTCCTTTTGAAGATATTATTTGTAAATTGCTTTACATAAATGAAAAGTGCAACAAGATTTATAAATTGGTAATATAACTTTTATTAAAATAAAGAAAAGTGATAAGTAATTTTTTTTATCTTGAATTTAATTCTTCTACTATTAAAGGCTTTTCACACACACACAAAAGAATCCTAACATACTATCGAAAAAGAATGTGAATAGAAAAAATTTACTGAAGCACATAAAAAGGCTTTTAAACTAGAAAACAACGTAAAAAAAATGCGAACACAAAAATTCTATTTCTAACATATTAAAAACAGTTCTGAATAATAATAATAATAATCGTGGAAAAAATATGGAAAGTTTGGAACCTAAAAAACAAGCATTCTACTTTATCAAAACAGTTTGTTTATTTTACTTCTTTAAAGTGTTATTAATATAAATAACACATCCACCTTACTTTTTATCGAATTTAAGTGATACAACTTTGTTCCTTTATTTCAAGTATTCTTTTTTTAATATATAGTACAAGCAATATCAAAGTACATAAGATATTTTATTTTCCATTTATAAACTAGCTTGAAAGCATACGTAAAATTACAATAGTACATTCCTTAACTTGAATATCCTTAACAACGATTCCGAAAAGTCAATGAAACAATATTAAAACGAAGTATTCTAACTCTCGACACACACATAACTAAACTCTATTTTTACTGATTAGATTTTGCGTATTAAAATCAGTCTGTCAGGACATATTTTCATCAATAATTATAAGTCATTCAAATTTATTTTGACAAATCTTTTTTATTTGTTTATCTCTTTCTCTCTCTCTCTTATTTATATTTTTTCTTATTAATATATTTTTTAATTTTTTCTTTAATATACGATTTAAGATCATTTCTTTTAGCCCTCATTTTAGGGAAAAGTTAGTGCATTGGTTTAACTTTAATACAATACGCTTATATATAGGCTGTCTATTATTGCTATTATAATGCATCGAAGAATACTAACGAATATTACGAAATCGATAGTCGATATCGATTGACTTCGAATACTGAGGGGAAAGTTTTGAGACAAAAACTTATTCTATTTTTTATACAATTTACTGTGCTTGAACCTTTTCATTCAATTCTTTATGCCAAACAAAACCTATTCAAAGGGCTAAATTCATGTGACGTCATAGTCCCATGATAGTTACAACTTCGTGTTTCCAGCCAATCAGCATATGCATTTCACTGTTGCCAACCTCTGCATTTCACAGAAACTTCTTTTTAAAAAAGTAGATGATAGTTGGGTATTATGGAAAACCATTTATATTTCTAAGAAAAATTACTTTACCGGTTTTTAATCAAAAAAAAATCCAAAACCATGATGGATATATACTATAAGAGATTGTAAGGAATTATCTCACTTCTCAATATATATATACTCAGGAACATTGAAAATAGCGACCCAAGAAGAAACCATCGGATTCAAATGAAATTTTATGCACATAATGACACAGATGAAAGATTCACGTGATCTCAAAAACAAGGCAATTAAACGAATACAGGGTGTGCAACGACATAAATAATGGGCAACTTCAATAGCGCGTTGGACCACCTCCAGCTGCAATACATGCCGCCACACGGTCCGGCATTGAGTTGATTAGACATCTTATGTTGTCCTGAGGTAGATGGGCCCACAAATCTTGAACAGCCAACTCTAAATCATGTACAGAGTGACACGATGGCATCTGCCGTTTTAGCTGATCCCACACGTGCTCCACAGGGGACAAATTGGGGGAGCGGGCTGGCCATAGAAGAGTCTGAAAACGACGTAGGAAGTCTTGAGCAACTCTTGCTGTATGCGGAGGAGCATTATCTTGCTGGAAAATTGCCCATGGGAGACCATTTCGGAAAGGTCCTAGATGGGGTCGGAGAATATCATCAACGTAATGTTGGCCCGTTAAGGTTCACAATTAAAGTGGACCAGATATTATAGACTATGCCCCCCCCCAGACCATTATACCAGCTGTGCGGGCAGTGTGACGTAGAACAGTGTGGGGGGAATTGTACCGCTCACCAGGGCGAATCCACAACCGTACACGGTTATCATCTGACCCCAAACAAACCGGGATTCATCACTAAACACAACCTTTTGCCACTTTGTGACATTCCACATTGAACAGGCATGGCACCACTGTAGACGCAGTTGCCGATGTTCCGGTGTTAAAGGGAGTGCACGGAAAGGGCGCTTGGATTTAAGATTTGCTTCTGCAAGGTGTCTGGAAATTGTTTGTGGAACAATTGCTACGCCTACGTCAGTTCGTATCGTTGAACGAGTCACTGTGGGGTCCACAAGTGCTTGCCGCACGATCCTTCGATCCTCTCTCCTCGTGGTCTTCCTGGTCGCTTCAGACCCGGTTTTCTGCGCGTGGGTACCTTCTCGTGTCCACTGCTCCCAACAATTTGTAATGGCACACTCCGAACGATCCCCTTGGCCAGCAACACGGCGCGTCAACCAGCCTGCAGTTTTCATCTCAATGATCAGGCCTCTCTCAAACTCGCTTAACTGTGAGAAATGTCTTCTAGCATGTTTACCTGGCATGTTTCGCTTACAATCGGCGGGTAATCGTCACGTTTATGAATCTTCGAATTTGCGCTGGCTTATATAGCACTCTCTTCCTGATTGTAGCGCCACCTCGGCGTGTATGAGCATGCGTATTGTCACAAAACTTGGATCATTTGCATATCACATTACGCTGTACTTATTTGCAAAGTTTCGTGATTGTACTTAGCTTCCTTCTTGGGTCGCTATTTTCAATGTTCCTGAGTGTATATATAAATATATAAGATAAATCGGGGGAAGATCCGAGTTTGTCAATAGTACTTTTATTCGTTGTGATGGATGGCAATTTTGAGCCACTTGTGTGAAGAGTTTGGTCCAACATTGAGTGAGGATGTGAATTTATCTGAATTAATCATCTTTAATCTGCCTTATTTTTCGATCTTTTGAACATTTTAAGTGGTAAGTACAACTTTTATAATATTCCGTTCCTTATGTTTAAAGTCTATAAACGTACTTGTTATTTTAAATAAGATATTAGCAGTATAAGTGAGTTACGCATAATGTTACTCATACGATACATGTAGATACGGCCATAACACTGTAGCAAATAAGGAAATAAGCGTATGTGGCATTTTCCATCTATATACTTGGGGGAAGACGCCACATGATTCAGAAATAAATGAAATAAACTTTAAAACTGTTGTTGTTGTTTTTTAATTTTGTAACACTGTATACTATTCTATAAAATATAAAGGCAATTAATACTTATTATTTTTAATAATAATCCTTAAATGCAATTAATGATAACTGGTCTGTCACCACCGGTGGCCTCCACCAGCACAGAACACAGCACAGCCTTGTTCCTCTGATCAGAAAACGCAAACTAATCGGACGCAAAAAAATTTAACTTCAGAAGTCTTAACTAAATCAGAGAGGAGAGAAACCATGCGGGAAAAGGCGTGTAAGGTCAAAACAAATAACAAGAAACCTAAAATACAGAAGTAAGAGACGTGTCAGTTTATCATCCTCAAGCGAATAAATCCCTCTAGATACTAGTGGTGACAGTTTTGATGAGGATAATAATGACAATTTTTGTGCTGTGTATAAAGGGTACTTTTATGCTAAAAAGGGTCCCAAGTGTGACTGGATTCAGTGCATCGAATGCAACAAATGGTTGCACAAAGATTACAATGATAATCATTTGCTCTGAGTGAAATGTTGTATAGGCTATCATTCGAACCTCCTCTCCTGTATTGTTATTATTTTTAGTAAGCTAATTATGAAAGAATTTAATTTTTTTGGTTTTTCTATATAGTTGTTGTTGCTTTATATTTAATTTTGTAATATTTACCTTATTTTTTTACCGAGGTGTTGTTGCATCTTATTCCATGACTGGTGGCATCTCCTCCCGTATATAGGGGAAGATGGCCCCAATTAAATGAATTTCTAAATCATTAAATTTCTAATTCATTTCCATACTAAGAAGAGAATTAACTTGTATACACGATCAATTAAATATTGAAAAATAAAGTGTATTTTTTTTTACGGTCTTGTCATTTCAATTTTCAATGTACTTATCGAAAAATCCTTAAATGTGGTGCCTTTCCTCGAATTACCTTATATATATATATAAACAATTTATTTTAAAGAAAAAAACATTAATAGTTACAAACAGGGTCAAACCTCGGTATTTCATAGTACCCGACTCTTCCTCAATATATATGTGGGTTGACAACAAGGGGTCCAAGACATTTATCTTTAACTTTAACTTTATTTTTAAAACTAACAAAAATTAATTAAAAAGATAAATGGAGAGTATTATGGAAGAATCGGGTAATATGGAATAAGTGGCTTAAACCATTGGAAAACTAATTAAAACTTAACAAAACATACTTATTTTTAAACATAAAAGCCATATTTTTAAGAATACGTGAAAGTCATTTCTGATTCGAATCTATTTACAGAAGTCACAAACGTAATCATTTTCAATAATCAAAAACACTCAAATTGGATTATGTCTACCTGATGATTTCGTAAGCATTTTAATTTGATGAGTTTAATAAACGTTAATTCCTTCTGACCCGGTATTATGGAATACTAGATATTCCAAAATACCCGAAACGCCATCTAGAAAAATGAACCTTTAAACTGAAAGACAAAACGTTGTCAGCTAAAAATGACCATAGTATTACAAACTACAGTTCTTTTAGTGTATTTTATATTAGCTTTAATGTTCAAGTCATATGTGTAGGTTAAAATTTTTGAAAACTTACTAGCAAAAAATTTTGAAAATCGCAAAACAAAATTGTGTGGCATGGCGACAGCAAGTGGTCAACTCTAACTGCAATGCACTGACAGTCTTTCTTTTCAGTAGTTCAAGGTTTTTCCACACATTAATAGTTACAAACAGGGTCAAAACCTCGGTATTTCATAGTACCCGACTCTTCCTCAATATATATTTTTCAACAATAGCTCATATAGGTAAACAAAATGCCCTTGATACTCGTATAAGAATTTTCTTTCAATTCTGGAAAACTGTTTGAAGAATTTAAATGTATTTGGACATCTGTTACCCAATTATCAAATTTGAAATTGTATCTATATTTTACTAATAGAGCAGCAAGTGCAAGTTTGATATTTGTTGTGAATTCAACGCAGAACACGTGATTACATTTACCATATGACCGTCATGAATTTACCCCATTGCATTGGACAACCCCTAATATTTCAATCAGGGACGTCTTAAGGCCTGGACGGCAACTGTGCCCGGGCCCAGGATCTCACCCTCGGCGGGGGCCTCGTTTCGTTTTTTACTCTGTCTTAATAATATCATGATCCCGATAATTTTAATAGTCAAATATTATTCTCGTACATACACTCAAGAACATTGAAAATAGCGACCCAAGAAGGAAGCTAAGTACAATAGCGAAACTTTGCAAATAAGTATAGCGTAATGTGATATGCAAATGATCCAAGTTTTGTGCCAATGCGCATGCTCATACACGCCGAGGGGGCGCTACGATCAGGAAGAGGGTACTGTATAAGCCAGCGCAAATTCGAAGATTCATAAACGTTACGATTACCCGCCGATTGTAAGCGAAACATGCCAGGTAAACATTTTAGAAGACATTTCTCACAGTTAAGCGAGTTTGAGAGAGGCCTGATCATCGAGATGAAAACTGCAGGCTGGTTGACGCGCCGTGTTGCTGGCCAAGGGGATCGTTCGGAGTGTGCCATTACAAATTGTTGGGAGCAGTGGACACGAGAAGGTACCCACGCGCAGAAAACCGGGTCTGAAGCGACCAGGAAGACCACGAGGAGAGAGGATCGAAGGATCGTGCGGCAAGCACTTGTGGACCCCACAGTGACTCGTTCAACGATACGAACTGACGTAGGCGTAGCAATTGTTCCACAAACAATTTCCAGACACCTTGCAGAAGCAAATCTTAAATCCAAGCGCCCTTTCCGTGCACTCCCTTTAACACCGGAACATCGGCAACTGCGTCTACAGTGGTGCCAAGCCAGATCAATGTGGAATGTCACAGAGTGGCAAAAGGTTGTGTTTAGTGATGAATCCCGGTTTGTTTTGGGGACAGATGATAACCGTGTACGGTTGTGGATGCGCCCTGGTGAGCGGTACAATTCCCCCCCACACTGTTCTGGTGTAATGGTCTGGGGGCCATAGTCTATGGTAGCCGGTCCACTTTAATTGTGATGCGTGGAACCTTAACGGGCCAACGTTACGTTGATGATATTCTCCAACCCCATGTAGGACCTTTCCTAAATGGTCTCCCAGGGGCAATTTTCCAGCAAGATAATGCTCGTCCGCATACAGCAAGAGTTGCTCAAGACTTCCTACGTCATTTTCAGACTCTTCTATGGCCAGCCCGCTCCCCCGATTTGTCCCCTGTAGAGCACGTGTGGGATCAGCTAAAACGGCAGATGCCATCGTGTCACTCTGTACATGATTTAGAGTTGGCTGTTTAAGATTTGTGGGCCCATCTACCTCAGGACAACATAAGGTGTCTAATCAATTCAATGCCGGACCGTGTGGTGGCATATATTGCAGCTGGTGGTCCAACGCGCTATTGAAGTTGCCCATTATTTGTGTCGTTACACACTCTGTATTCGTTTAATTGTCTTGTTTTTTAGATCAAGTGAATCTCTTATCTGTGTCATTATGTGTATTAAATTTCATTTCAATCCGATGCTTTCTTCTTGGGTCGCTATTTTCAATGTTCCTGAGTGTATTTTCCGAATAACAGCTAATTTCAAACTGCATGTCAACTGGTAAAAGTGGTAAGGCTATTATTATGTGATGACCGTAGTCCATATCTAGGCCTAAGATTAATACTATAAACCATTATTCATAGCCATATCGATCGAGCCGTTTTGTACGTAGGCTTTTGAGATTGTGAGTCGTTCGCATTTAATTGTTTTAAATTACCTTTTTGAATGAGTATTTGACAGTGCGTGCTATATACTGTCTACTTTTAAAGATCTCCAGTATACTTTGCTTAGGGGCCCAAGGCCTCAAGAATATTAATATTTTTTGCGCCCAGGGCCTCAAAGAGTCTTAAGACGTCCCTGATCTCAACCCACATAACCAAAATTAACCGATGAAAATAATAAATGAATAACCAAAGCGTTATGCATCACCAAATTATTCTGCAAGACGTTCTAAAAGAGAGAGAAATAGTTGTCCTTTTAATATCAATTAAGAATTATTTCACCTTCTCTCGATGAAATGTGGTAGATAAGTACTATCAATTACCAGCATCGTTCGGTCAACTCTATTAAAAACAGATCTTAAAGATACGCTTGAAATGTAAATATTTGTTCAAGTAATGAGATAAAAAAACTAATTTTTTCCGGTTCTGCGATTCACACACAGGTTTCGTTGACCCACACTTGTCAAATAATGATTGCATATCTGTGATTTCATTAACCAAGTTCAATTGCGCGTGCATCCTCGAATAATGATGGACCTCGAAACCTGCTATTAAATTATAATTTGACTATCCACATTAAAAAAAAAGAAACATTTCGGTTAATGAAGAAGAAATTCTATCAACCGGGAAGTGAGCAACGGATGTAAGGCGTCGAATAGAATGGAGAAATTAAAGGACGACTTTTGTGTAATGCTTTGCCATTTTTACACGATTTAACATAATTTCGTTTTATTTGGTCGTATTAATTTAAATACTTTTTGATGTTGAATTTGCTTATATTCAGAGGCTGCAATTTGATCTGTTCGAAACATATTTAATGTGTGTTTCGTTAAGATATCTGACTACGTTCGGAACCGTGATTTTAAAAAAGCGTATAAATGGAAACTTTTCATGATATTTAGTGTCACTTAGATTAGAAAACATGTATAAACTTGTTTTAAGGACATTTTGACAAAAAAAAACTTATTTAAATATAATATTTTGGCAAAAAACTAACTTAGAATAACCATTGTTTCAAAATGCTCTCCTTTTATAAAAAATACTTCTAAAATAATGATATTTTGCCTGTATATAGCTCAGACCTCTGTACAAAGGCTCAACTATGATTTTTGAAAAATTCATATTATTTTCAGAGTTGCAACCAATTGAAATAATTATCGGCGTTATTTCATTAAAGTGGATAAACCCACTTCTAAGTTATATATTTTAAAAATTCTAGTTGAGCCTTTGTACAGAGGTCTGAGCTATATACAGGCAAAATATTATTATAATAGAAGCATTTTTCACAAAAGGAGAATATTTGGTCATTCTATATTCATTTTTTGTCAAAATATTGTACTTAAATCATTTTTATTGTAATAATATTCTTAAAATAATTTTATATACATTTTCTTATCTAAGAGACACTAAATATCATAAATATTATCCATTTATACGCTTTTGCAAAATCACAGTTCCGAACGTAGTCGGATACCTTAAGGTATCCGACTACGTTCTTTATCTTTCTTATATCTTTAATGTTTCAATTATAAATACAGTATATTTTCTGTAAAAAAACAAGAGTTTTTGGAAATTTTTTAAAGTTAAGTAAGGGGTTCGGCTTGTAAACAGATCCGTTGATCTTGTAAAAAGTTATTTAGGAAAAATGTTTTATTTTTTCTTTTCCGTTTTCTTTAGCATTTTCTACTGGTGCGCATTAAGCGCAGTGTCTGAATCAGAGTTTTTCGTATATTTCGTAAGATTCACATTCATTAATTGTAGTGTTTCAATGCACTTGACCATCACGCAGCGAGTTTTTCCTTCAAGGCATGAAACAAAAGTCGACGACCACATGCTGTGTACAAATTTCTCTTCCCGTTCATTTTCATAACAGCAACAATAAAAAAAAGGTGCAGAAAGTCTGAAAAACACAGACCGTGTATAAAATTTTAAAAAATGAATGAAAAAATGTGTTTATTTCATACAGGGCTACCAAAAAAACAAACTATCGTCATTGGTGGCTGACGTTTTACTTTAAAGCAATTTGATTGGAAAATATTCTAATATTTGACATTTTCTCCTTCATGGAGACATGTTCAAAAACAACATGGAATTGAAATCTTTTTTATCTTTTTCATTTCGACTTGTACAAGATTCAAGTTTTCGGTAATTTTTTTAAGAAAAAACGCACTTTCAACTTATACATATATCGGTTTATATTTTGAAATATGCAATACCCAAGGTTTCATAAAGAGATATAAAATTAATCTGACAAAAGATAATATAACACCTCTTCTACAGTCAATTCAAAATTTTCAATTTAATTGGGGAATTATTGAATACAAATCTAACGACCTTTTTTTCTTTGTATTAATACACCTTTTTCCTTAAATAAAGGATACTTTTCCCTTCTTGATTTTGTAAAGAAAAGCGCATCTTTAATAAAATCAAGCAATCTTTACATATTTTTTTCTATGTAATACAGGTTTTTTGAAGAGTCAGAATACATTTCCATTTTAAATGTATATTTACGTATATATAAATACAAATTCTATTTTAGAAATGAATAAACTTTTTTTATAATAAATTTATTTTATAAAGATTTTTTTAAAAAAATTACATACATTTATTCAGTTTAATAAATTATTCACAGTGCTACGTTCGGAACCTTAATTTTGTATAAAAGAGTATAAATTAATAAATTTTAATATTTAGTGTCAGTTGAATTAGAATACACATATAAAATTGTTTTAAGAATATTATTACAATAAAAAAATGTTTCAATGAAATATTTTGGCAAAAAAAATGACATTTTATGAAAAGTCCTTCTATAATACTAATATTCTACCTATTTTATATCTAGAACCTATGCAGAGACTGAACTAGAATTTTTTAAACATTTTAACAATCAACTGAAATAATAATCGGGGTATCTTGTTAAAAATTTTCTACTCTGATATATTAAATTATGAATATATATATATATATATATCCACTTCTAAATTATATATATTTCAAAAAGCCTGTTTTAGGTTCTGTTCAGAAATCTTAGCTCTATATAGGCAAAATATTATTATGATGGAAGCATTTTTCACACATAAAAAAAAATATTTTAAAAATATGTCAATTTTTCTTCCTTTTATTGCCAAAAAAACTGTATTTAAATAATTGTTTATTGTAATAATACTTTTAAGATAATCTTGTATAAATATTCTAATCCAGGTCACTTTAAGTATCAAAAAAAAATTATACGCTTTTTCAAAATTACGATTCCGCACGTTGTCAGATACCTTTAAAAAATGCATCTAATTATGTAGAATCTGTCATGTTTTCTTAAGAAATATTTTTGAATAAATATCACTTAATGAGAATAATATTCCCTTTAACTATAAAAATTTTGCTTAATATTAAATAATACAATGTGCAAAGTATCTAAGATAATTTAATACTTTTATTGATAGAGAGTCTGATCAAACGCAAAAAATCGCGTCGTTAGACTCTCCTGTATCTAAATTAGTCTCTATCAATGTTAATGCGATTAAATACATCAGAAAGAATCAAAAGATAATAGACGTTTCTCTGGAATTACATTTCTAATCGATACTTGAAAATATTTCGTAAAGATATGGAAACCCACAAAATAAATCATTCAATTAATTATAAATAAAAAATATTCTTAGAAATCGCAGGGAAAATTTAATTCTAAGGAATTACCTACATATAGATATATATATATATATAATTTTTTTGCTCTTTCGAATGCACTTTATTACATTCGAATCAATTATTTAGTCTATGTTTTAACGGGAAATTAGAAATTCCATTAAATTTCCATTATATTCTCGAACTCAAAATGGACACGTAGACGGAAGCCTTAAGATATATCTTCAGAAACGGCAACAGTAATTAAACTGGTTGCCATAGCAACAAATTTTCTTACGTCAATCTTATTATAAAGAGTATTTTTAGATACCGACAATTCCATTATATTCAATTCGTTCGGGGACTTAAAACAATCATATTTTTCACTTAGCTTGTAAGAAGTATGAGATTTTAAAGTAATATACTCCGTTTTTTTTACTTAATAAATTTTTAAGATCCATGTGCCTAAAATAAATTTCATTTGAATTAAGATTTCGATTTATTTTGAATTTTTAGAATCAACGAACCATACTTTGCTAATAATAAAATTATTGGTAACATTACATAAATTGAAAATGAATAACCTTTGTCATTCAATTCTTACTATTAGTTCACTCTCTTCCTGTATATATATATATATATATATATATATATATATATATATATATATATATATATATATATATCTTGTTCAAATTTTCAATCGTTACTAAATTATACTTTCTATTCATTCATTCAAGTTCAAATACATTTTTTAAACTTGTAGTGGATGGCACTTGATGTTAATATTTTTTTAAATATTAATTCATTAATTAAATTTAAAAAAGAATACATTGTAACAAATAAAAATAATAGTCCAATGGAAAATGGCAAGGAAAATCGCTTTCTATTTTGGCACTAAACATTGTGATTCTGTCTTATGTATATGCATATTTATAGTGATTGTAATTATTTGATAAAAAGTTACTAAAATAAAATGTTTCTTTGTTGACCTAAGTAGGAATTGACTTAAAAAAATTGTTTTTATATTACACTTACTTAAAGTAAAAATACAAAAAAAAAAAAAAAATGAAATGAAAATATTATTGGATATACGTTTGTGTTTTAAATACTTCATTTAAATATAAGTATCATTAAACAATAAAATTAAACATGTGACAAAATTTGTGTTTATATTCAGATATTGAATGGTCTAAATTCATGACGGTCACGTGATAAATTCAAACACGTGATTTCCATCAAATGAACTAAATTCATGCCACGTCAAAGCCTCGTGATAAATGCATTCACGTATCACCACCCAATAATTTCAAGCGCTTCACTGTTGCCAATGTTAGCTTTTTATGGAAGCTTCCTTTTAAAAAACACATATTTGCCAACACTAATTATATACATAAGCAAATAAAGTCTTAATTGTAACTGCGTAATATCAACAACCATTTCAAAACTGCGTACAAGATACTTTAAAGGGATAAAAATATCCCCTGATGGCCAAAAAAGTTACAATACTTTTTCTTACTGTCCTGACATTCAACTTTTTCCTAATCATACTTTAAGTGTCGTTCTATATTGGCTGAACTCCGCAACATAAGGTCAAAACCCCCAAGGACCATCAACTGCCTTATTCGCCAAAGATCTTCGTCATAGCAAGGACCATTTTGAAAGCCTTCGGCGTCATTTGATTTCTCAGCACTGCTTGGATAAAATAGCAACAACAGCAAACAAAACGAACTTTACTTAAAAATACATGTATAATTTTTTTTTAATTTTTAAAAACACTTTGAAAAATCTTTCTTGAATATCTTTACTCAATTATAAAATTTGAAATTGTATCTTTTACGAATAGGACAGCAATTAAAAGTCTAATGTCAGATTTGAATTCAATGAAGAACACGTGATTGTATTTATCATGTGTCCGTCATGAATTTAACCCATTGAAATGCTACCTTAGACTTGTAGGTCTTCTTGTACTTGTAAAATCTAGATATAGTTTCAAGTTCTATAATTGGCTAAACACATATGTCCAACTGTTAAGATTCTTCAAAGAGTTTTTCAAAAATTCAACAAAAAGAAAAGAAAAGAAAATTCTTATATTATAAGGATTTTTAAGACCAAATGTGTGTTTTGTTCACAAAGTACAAATTCATTGTTATTAACTACTATGTACTTTTTGAAATTACGTATTAATTAACAGTAAGTGCTTTTATATATGTACTTAAGAAAGTTTCGAAAAAAAATCACAAATTAGTAACAGCAAGACGATAGAATTGATTGACTATAAACACATGATTGCATTTATCTTATGACTATAACGTAATACGAATTTGTAAACTGATTATCAGGAAATGCTTGATTTCATATTAATTTAGCACATTAAATTTATATTTTGGTATGCGTTTTACAGTTGTAAGTTTGAAATTGTTTCGTACTCATTTAGACTTATGATATTAGAATTAATACGGGGGGAGAATTCAATAAGAATTGAAAGCTGAAATCAAAAGCTTCGACTTTGGCAAATCAAATTTTTAGTAAAAACACTTGTTCTTTTGACTTTGGCAAACTTTTGATGAGCCCCAAGGAATACAATTTCATTTAGTAAGGGTATAACACAATTGTTCTATATTTTTGAAATTACTATTGATAATCAAACAGAACAACCAATGTCTGACGAAAATAATTCCATATGTCTCATTTATTTATACTAAGTCATCAAAACTCAATAGTAACATAAAGTATTCATTAAAAATTAGTATTCAAAATACGTAGTAGGATTCAAAAGTACCCGAACTGAGACTATAACTTAGAAAACATTACCAATTAAACTGCTGAAATACATCCTCCTTCGAAATAAGACCCTTGAGAAACAACACACTATTGCCATGGCTTGTAAAGGTCATCGAAACATTTCTGGAATCCATGTTTAGCCATGTCCTTTCATTCAGCTTGCCGATCCACTTTTAACTTCATCTGTAGATTGATCTTCTATTAACATTTGGGGAACGATATGTTGACACACCCTATGCACATGTTAAGATCTTTAGTCCATATCCATTGACATGGGGCCGAGGATATCCCAACTCCTTCTGCTACTGTTGGAAGCATATTCTTACTTAACGAAGCAGAAATCTTTTCAAAGTTTTCAGTCGCGTGGGAAGTCTGCGGACGTTCAGAGCGTTTGTCGCCTTCGACACTTTCCCCTGCCTTCTCTGAAACGTCAATGCCCCTCAAACGATTGCTTTCGTGATAATGTATCACACCTGCTTCAAAATTTCTAACAAACGTGCAAACGTAATTACGTAAATTTCTACATCCATAACACAATTTTGCAAAAATTGATATCCATCATCCACTCAAGAAACGCAATTTCTTTCAATCGCCTATGACTAAATACATCCACCATAGAGTCCGGACCTGGCACTAAGAGATTACCACTTTTTTCTCGCATTGAAAAACTTCCTGAATCATAAGAAATTGGGATCAAGAGAACATCGCGAAAATCGATCACTAGAGTTTTTTGCCAATAAGGACCAAGACTTCTATGAGAGAGGCATTATAAAGCTACCTTTAAAAGGGCAACTAAAGCAAAACGGTGCATATTTGACCCAAATCGGACAATCCAAAATATGTTAAAGTCTTGAATCTCATGCAAAAATAATGGATTTTTTTCCCCCAACCTAGTATTAAAATATGAGTAAATCCAATGCTAAGTTATATATTTCAAAAATCCATGTACAGCACCTGTACTGAAGTCTTAACTATATATATATAGGAAAATATTATATATATATGAATTATCTTTCTTCCTCCTTTTTGCCAAAAATTGCATTTAAATTATTTCTTATTTTAATAATATTCTTAAACAATTTTATATGTATTTTCAAATTCAAGTGACACAAAATATCAAAAATGCTATTCATTTATACAGTTTTTCAAAATCACGGTTTCGAATGTAGTCTGATACCTTAAAAACTTTCAGTAAAAAAAAGTCATTATTTCACTCTTAAATTTTTTGTATTACATTTAAAAACGAAAAATATTACATTCCTGAAAGAATATTTACATTGCGAATAAGGAGTATATTTCCTAATTAAGCTACTTTAAAACTGTTTATTTATTTAATTACATTCTATTTCAAACACTACACAAACACATTATCTCCTATTATAAAACTTCTAAAAAAATATGAAGTTTGCCAAGTAAAGTGAGTCAAATAGAAAAAAATCAAAAATTAAATTTAACTCACTCAAAATTTTCCTAAATGAGGGAATTGTTTCTATAATTGGAAAATTTCCATTTCTTACAGTTGATAACTACGTGCATTTAAAAAGAGCTTTAATGAGATAATTTTTTGTAAATAAAAAGGAACCTATATAGTTAGTAATTTACTGAAATAATCGTGAATCATAAATAAATTTTAATTTCACTTCATTTCTTCCTTTAACGTTTTTTCGAAACCATAAAAGATATCATTTACATTTTCTTTTTCATTGAATGCAGAAAACCAAGCTTCTAGCAAATCTGTTTGAGATATCAGAGATATTACAGATACTTAATTGGATTTTCCGAGGATAAGAATGTCAATTTCCAAGAGAAATATTCTTTTTTTTCCGGTCACTGACATTTAGAACATTTGGAACGCGATTATTCTGCATCTTGTTCTTGTAAAGCTTCTTTGGACGCACGCAGAGATAAGGCTTCTAAGTAATAATTAAATGCTATTCCAACGGAAGTGATTAAAATATTGATATTCCATGAAAGAAATTACAGTGTTAGAAGAACAAGCTCTATTTTTGCCTAAATTTCATATATAATAATGATAAATAACATCTTTCTAGTTAAAGGGACACGAAAAAGTCAAATTTAAGAAACGGAAATATGATTTGAAAAATATTATTAGCATTTGTATAGTATTAGTATTGAAAATTATAGAACTCTCCTCTCCCCAACTTTCTCAATAATCAGGTATCTTTTTCTTGTGTTCAAATTGTCAGGGATTCCCTGTGCCATTCCGTAGTGTGTGAGGGTTAGAAGGAAGATTAGCCATAGTCAATGCAACTCTATTTATTGACAATTCTCAACAAAGACACAAACTCAACAACCTAAGACAAGAATTGCACTCGCCAATCTTAATGTTAATTAAATATGCTACGTTAAGTGCTTTCACCTAGCTTCACGCTTAAAAATCATTGCTATCCTTTAGCACTCTAACCTCTCTCTTTTTCGAGTTCGAAAGTTAATCTTTAAAAACAAGCCTTGATTTACATAATCATATCTTCTTCATAGGAAAGTTTTCAATAGAATAATTTTTAAAGACTCATTATCCCCCCTCCCAAGAGGACTATTAGTAGAAAGAACGCGGATAGACACGGTACAAAATGTTTAGTATTTTTCAGTAGAACTTCGTTATGATTGGTGAAATAAATTAGTGTAAAATGCTTCAATTCGAGTTCTTCTGGAAAATATTCCCAAATTCCATGTAAAATTTATTTTGAATGCCTTTTACAGCTAATTTTTCAACGCAAAAAAAAATCACAACTTGTAACAAATAAATTGTTTGTTATTTTTAAAATGAAATGCTTAGGAAAATAAAATCCACATATAAATTTTAAATTTCTACCAAGCCATGAGTTCAAAAATAAGTATATTTACTGTTCACATTCGTTTTAGATAAAACATGCAGAAACAAAAGATTGGCAATTCCTAAATTGCTATAAAAATAATTGTTAAATATATAAGTACAATTTAAAGAACCTAATCTTTATAGATTTAATTTTATATTTATTTTGTTTGTGCTCAATTATCGTTACGTAAGTGATATTTGCAAAAGTAAAATACCTTTTATTGTAAAACATAAATTCTTTATATTAGAATTTTTTTCAATTCCTTTGAAGCAACCTGTGCTATAAATATCAATGTAGTTATATCAAAATAAATTTGAAAATTCATTTAAACATAATTTGACCAAAGTGCTGCTAAAATAATTATTAAGATTGAATTGCACAATCTTGCTCATATATTAACTAAATACAAATATACACTTCTTTCGTTTTATGTTCTTTTCGATTATTATTATTTATTAACAATTTCTGAGAATTCTACATTAAGATAGATAAACCGGAATATGTCATAATTGTACTTCTCTCATTTGAATATTCAGAATATTTTTAATTTTCTAATTAAAAATGTACAAAATATTATTTACTTGTTAAAATGTGCAACTCAGAAAAAAATGATATTCTTTAGATTAAAAGTTTTATTTCTAAAACTTTCAATTTGAATTACATTTTACTATGTTTATGTTAAAAAAACATCTTGGTTTCATATACAAATGTAGTTTTATTATGTTTTAGGGAGTGGTTTTCTAATTGGTATTCTGCGCATCTTCAAAACAGCTGGCATGTGATGCCCAGGCTAGCTTTAAAACAGCTGCTTTCGTTTGCAACTTATTATCGATTCCTAAGCTTATAATTCTTTTAACTAACCTTGACATTTGATTAATTTCCTCTCGTTTTCTTAACCACAGGAATAAATTTGCATCGCTAAAGAATTCAACATTAAGTGGTATTCTAAAGGAATTAAAATACAATTCAACAAAATGATATTCAAAATACCACAGTGCGCTGATTAATCGTTCATCCTTACTAATATTATGAACGCGAAAGTTTGTGTGGATGTTTGTTATTCTTTCACGCAAAAACAACTGAATGGATTTTAATGAAACTTTACGATAATATAGCTTATACATCAGAATAGCACATAAGCTATAATTTAAAAAGATATTGTGTGAAGCTTCCAAAATATAACGATAATTGCCAAGAAAGTAGGAAAAAATTCTGCCATCTGCAAAAAAGCCCGTGACAGCATATATCTATCTTTTTTGTGTGAAGCAAAACTTTCCCTTTTGTTTTGTCTACTCCATGCCTCAGTGCGCGCTCGCTTTTAATTTATTCCTTTGATCAGTGTAATCACTATTTTTTTATTTCATAATAAAACTAGATTTCGAAGGGAGAGGTGGTGGAAAGATTTTAACATTAAATAAATACAACAGAAAGTAATATTAATGTATTACACTTCCAGATATAAATTATTTACACTATTTTCAGCTTTCATTACACAAAATTTGTAACAGTGAGTTACTTTTACTGAGCAGAGATCAATTTAGGAAGGTGTTCTCAAAAATCGACTGATAAGAGAGTTGCGAGGAGTTATAAATAAATAAAAAATCCCTTTTATCAGCTATTAGATCTACAGACTTAAAAATTTAACAAATTTGGTTTTTTTTTTGTTCAGCTGAGGTATGCAAAAAGCATTTTTTTTTGTTTGTTTAATTTGCAATTCACGTAAAATTAACTCATTAAAAACTTCTTTTTCCTTCAATCTGTATTGTTTAATTTTCCAATTCACCCGGGCGAAGAATGGGTATAAAAGCTAATTAAAATATAATTCAACAAAATGATATTCGAAATACCAGCGTGGATTAATCGTTCATATTTAAATAGTTCTTTCCTTAGGAAATGAAAAACTCCTCTTCCGTCTGCTGCACAATCTCGTGCCGAGTGTTATATGTGTGGTAAAAAAAGTTAAAATTACCTTCTTCTCCATCCATGTATTTTTCACAGTCGTTACCCTCTCCTTCTTTGGTGGGTACTTCATTACGCTGTACGAATATGTCTTATATATGTTACCGTTAAGGTGTATAATTCAGTTATTTCATAGTTATAAATAGATATTTCATGAAATAACTAGACAAGTCATTTAAAGTATATAATAGAGGATAAATTTGTGACGGAGCTTTACGCGACTTTCAACAACTAATCCTCTTGGGGAATCTTTGGGCTAGCATTCGTGTTTATTTCACAGCCATCCCTCTCAAGAAGAAACCATGAGATGCAAATTAGTTAGTGTATATAAAGTTAGAGTTTAATAATCGTAAGTCTGTAGGAGCGGAGCAGCTGAACACAGTGTTACAATGTAAGGATTAGAATTACGCATCGTGACAAAAGGACGAAATTTAGCCACTAAATTAGTGAATCTAGAATTAATAGGATAGGATTGATTAAAGTTAATCTATTCGGATTTCGTGCGCTTATTCACGTATAATCGTTGTTTTCTTAAAATCACTCCAAGGGTTCCCCTTATAGATTACTTGTTCTGGAATATTATCTTTGATAATTATAAATTAGATTTATCATGGATAGTCTTGGTCACAAACACACACACATTCATCGTTACCTCCCACAGCTTTAGGTAGATAAGTTGAAGACGAAGTCACTTCAGGGGTGAGATCATTACGAATTTAATATTTTTTCTAGTTATTCTATGAAATAACTTATGATAGACCGCTAAAGTGAAAAACATACAATTTCAAAGTTATTTTATAAATTAATTGATCATAAACAGCTAAAATATATTTTACCCTATTGTAGATGATTAATTGATAAACAATAAGGAAAAGCAGATGATAAAAATTTTTATTGCTCATATTGCTAACATTAATTAAACAAATAGGGAAAAAATAATATGTTACAGAAATAGTTACATTTAAATGGTATAAAAAAATATACGCTGGGAAGAAAAACTGTTGTTTCATAAAAACATCGTGAAAACTTTTTCAAACGAAAATGTAAGAGAATATTAACTGATATAAATTTTATGAAACACTTTTATTTTACTTTTTATTTAATTATTAGAGTAAAGATTGCTGTGATGACAATTTCAATTAGGGTTCTAAACTAACTTAAAGCAGCTAAAATCGGTTCAAAGAACTTCCGAGTGCCGTATTTCCTACTTTAACGATCAAATAATCGTTAGTCTATAGAATATCTAGTTAAATCATAGAATTCAATAATTTTATATACTTTAACTGAATTGTCTAGTTATTTCATGAAACATCTAATTATTCTATGAAATAACGGATTTCACACTTTAGCCGTAACATATAGAGAGAGATACAGACGGATGGATAGTTATAAATGGAAATCTAAGTCACAGCATTGAGAGATAGATTGTTTTGAAGATTCTTATAACCTTCACCTTTTGATTTAAAAAGGACAGGGCTTGAATCTCTGAAATTGAAGTAGAATTACCTTTCACGTTCCTTTAACACCCTCACTTAAAAATGATTCCTCAAAACCAAAATTTAGTGGATCTTTACTCAACAAAATAAACATGCTTGCCAAACTTTTAGTCTAAGTCTAATAGTTCTAAAAAGAAAACTTTTTTATGAATGTACCCTATAATCCTCTTTGAGGACAATTTCCGTTAGACTCGTTCTTCGCAGATTTCAACTCAGCAAAAGAAACATGCATACCAAATTTCATTACTGTAGGACTAGTAATTCAAAAAAGAGACGTTTTTTTATCTTTTCTCCCCAGAAACTCCTGTTCTTAGCAGATCTCCATTCAACAAAAAAAAAAAAAAACATGCTAACCAAATTTAAAGTATGTGTATAAAACAGTTAAAGAATAGGAATAACGCCCCCTTGACCTTTTATAACATCCCTTAAGGAGTAGATTTTCGCAAATCCGTTCGTAGTGGATCTGTACTCCATAGAAGGAACATGCTGCCTAACTTCAACTCTGAAGATCTAATAGTTCCGGTGATATTGTGATGAGCAAGGGAATCGCTTTTCTCCTTTATATATATATATATATTAGTATTTCTTTAACATCGATATGCTATCGATATTATTTTTTTCCCCAAATGTCGATAGCAAAATCATTAACATTCTAACACTAAGTTTATCCATCCAAGTACAACTTCCTTCCTCAGTGGCTCGACAGCCCAAGGTGATCCTTGGCCTTCTCAAGAAGCCTTTCCCCAGACCAGCCTTTTTCCTGCCAGTGTTCTCCACTTCTTAGTTCTCAAAACTAGGAGATCTTTTTCTAGGCCATCAATCCATCTAAGATTTGGCCTGCCCTTTCTTCGTGTGCCAATTGGTTGAGCATTGAAAACTTTTTTTAGTGGTGCGGTCTTCATTCATTCTAACACAACCTGACCTGCCCCTTTAATTAGTTGCATTTTAATAAAGTTAACAATGTCAGATTCTTTATATGATCGATAAAGCTCGAGATTTGATCTTCTTCGCCACATTCCAGTTGCTTCTGAATAAGTACAACTATTAACTATACAAAAATGTTAAAGTTTCAGATTGTGTCAAAGAATAAAAAATATCAGATAAAATAAAAAAAGAGACATAAAATACAAGTAAGAAAAAAATAGTAAAATATAGATACTAAAATATGGAATGAACGTCAAATAGCAAGCCTTAAGAAACCTACAAAGACTTAATGTTACCGTCAAAATGCGCTTCGTAATAAGAATATCCTTAATTTACAGGGTCAAAGAGTGATGGAGCTTGTACTAAAAATTATTTCCATGGAACAAAAACCATAAAAAGAACGACAAATGACTGCCTAATGAATAACCAACTCATGGAACATAAAAGACGTCCTCTGAAGGTTACATTATTTAAAGCAACCCAAGACTTTAAAATGGCCTGTCCTTGATTGACAGTTAAAGCTGCATGAAGATTCATGATGTTTCTTGTCACAAATCCATTAAAAGATGAAAACAGAATCCTTCCGCGGCCTACTTTTGTTGAATAACATTTTACTTAAAAGAATAATAATTATTTTGCGTATTTCTGTTCCATTGAATATTTGGATCAAAAATGGGTGCATTATAATAAGCGATGTTGATAAATGATTCATAATTAGGTTTTGAAAATTTTTAAATAAAATAGTTTTTTTTTTAGATTAAATTATTGGTTTTCCTATGTGAACTTGTTGAAATTTAAAATCTTTGAGTAGTGGTGCGGGGGATTCTTCAAAAAGTTCTTAAGCAAAAATTGAAAATCAAAAGATAATTAATATTTCTTTTAATTTTAACCATTATTGTTATCGCCCCCCTCCTCCAAGTGTTTAGGATATGTATATAATAGTTAGGTTCAAGGGGTGATTATAGGTAAAGCTCCTATTTCAAACTACTGTAGGCCTCTGGTCAAAATTACTTCATATTTGAACTAAATATATTTGAAAAGGAGAAATCGGTATATAGCATAAGAAAAAAAGTAATCAAGCTTATCAATAGACTTCGCCACAAGCGGTATAACTAAGGTGACCAGTTTTTTTACAATGAAAAGGAGGACGCGCGGGAAAAATTTAAAAAGTTACAACGTAAAAATACATGAAATATTTTATTAATTCAATTAAAAATACGCTAATTACGCTTGAATTCCTTTCAATTATTTACTTAAACGAGTATTTTTCCATTGAATATTTTTTATCAATACATCATTTTCTAATACATCGGAAATTTCGGAGTAATAAATATCCTTTATATTGAGTTTTACAGTAAATGCTACAGCTAAAGTATCAACATTCAATCTTGATTTCTCACTTGTCCAAAAATCATTACCAACTGAAACAACTGTTTCTCAATTCCTGCATTAGTTCCAGGTCAACATATAACGTAAATTTAACAAAAATAACTAAATTATCATATGGAAAGTGTTCATTTTTAAAATGGTTAAGTATTTCTACCCGTCTTTTATCAATTTCAGCATCCTGATTTACCAGTTCCTCCAATTTATTAAAATTTAAATATATATTCAGTCTTCTAATTTATTCAAACATACCATTGTGATCGATTTTAATATCAGGTATTTCTTTGCATAAAAACATGAACAGTTTTCTATATCTGCCCAATTTACTTGCGATGAAGCCAAAAAACACCATTGAAAACTGTTATTTCCTGTGATATTTGTTTCAGACCATTCTTCGACATATTGGAAACATGTTTGGTTCATCTCTGTGAATAGAGATTAACAGTTCAGTTTTAAAATATTGAAAAGGAGGACAAGTAGGAGAACATTTTTCGAGGAAGGAAAGAACCTATAAAAGGAGGACTGTCCTCCCTAAAGGTGGACGGGTGATCACCTTAGTATAACGAAAGTGCATCCGGCAACAAGAGGCATTTTGAATCGAATTGCGACGGTTTGGCATGAATTGCATATTAAACCAACTATACTGTTGAATGTAAATCAGTGCTTCTCAAACTTTCAATATTTGTGACCCACATTTTAACCATAATTTTCATTACTCCCCCCTCATACAATAACAATGTTTTGAACGCAAAAATAATGAACACTGACGCTAAAGCTGCAAGACGACCTTAGTTATAAAACGTAGTAATTATTAAGATAAGTATTACATTTTGTATGTGTTACTTTTAAGTAGTAGACTTTTTAAGTAAATCACTTTTAAGTAAGAGACTTTTTAAGCAATAGGATAAGTATTACCTTAAAATCCGCCGCATAGCGCACACCCATACTTTCATGCCGCATTTTTTAATTTTTAGGTGTATGCGCCGTATAACGTGCGCCCCTTTTTTAAGAAGAAACCTGCAATGTTCATGTCCATTGATCTCATGTTTTGAAATTATTTATTCGATGCATAAAACTAAGCTTCAGAAACAATAGTATAGTTCTAGAACTACAACCCTCTTTAAGCTCATAAGGAATCATTCTATTTCTTTTAAATATGCATTATTCCGATAGATGTTGAGGTCTATAATTTCTTTTAACATCTTTTTTTGTTTTGTTTTTGTTTTTAAATATCTCATTTACATACCCGGCGAATAACGCGCAGTAGTAAATTTCGAACTTATTTTTTGTGTTTGAGTGTGCGTTATGCACCGGATTTTACAGTGCGTTAGTTTTCCTTTCTAACTTTTAAATTAGAACATATTGCATTAAACCTGAAACGTGTACTTTTATGATGCCAGAATGTATTTTGCCTTTCTTCCTTTCAGTAAATTAATAATTTTTTGAAACAATTTTTTATTTTCAACTTTTTAATATTAGGGTTATCACGCCCCCTAAGGAGGCACGTCCCACAGTTTGAGAATCACTGGTGTATGAGTACATGGTTGTTTCGGTTTCTTGAAGAAAACAAGTGGTAATATAAAAGAAAAAAAATTAAGTCAATTCCTACTTAGATCAACAAAGAAACATTTTATTTTAGCTACTTTTTATTAAATAGTTACAATTAATATAAGTATATGTACATACATATGACAGAATCACAACATTCAGTGGTAATTAATTCTCATTAATTATCATTGAAGTATCGTATTGTCATCCAAAACAATCGTGTATATAAAATTTCGGTTCAACTGAATACTTTAAAACGTGAGAAAAAAAACCCTTTTGAAGTTTTGACACAAGTCGCTGAAAGGGTCGCTAAGTCACCAAAAATGATACCAACGTGGCTGTATCTGTAATTCTTTAAATAATTAGTTTCAGTCAATTAATATTGATTATAATTCAATTATTATATTTTATCCAAAACAATAGTGTATAGAAAATTTCAGCTCAAATGAGCGCTTTAAAATGTGAAGAAAAAAAAAACCTTTTCAAGTTTTGACACGCCAAAAGGGTCTTTAAGTCGCCAAAAATGATGCCAATGAGGCTGTATTTGTAATTCTTTAAATAACTAATTTTAATCAATTTATTTTTATTAATTATAATTAAATTACTGTATTGTCATCCAAAATAATGATGTATATAAAATTTCAGCTCAATTGAGCGCTTTAAAACGTATTTCATTAACGATTGAAAATGCCACGAAGATAAATAAATAAATATATAGAGAGTGTGAGCTAATAGTAGGAATTGAAAAATGACTCCCAAGTCAATCAACAGTAGTTGCACTCTTAGTGGGAAGCCCATTGTAACATCGTCTTGTAGTTGAATTAATGAGCTCTAATTAACCGGATTTACCGTTTTTATTATTTCCTTCAAAACACATCACTATATTAATATTTTCATTTACAATTAAAAGTTACAACGGGAACTACATGCAGCTTCGTCCATCTTACGTTCGAGACACTCTCCTTCTTCACTCCTTCCCGCTCAAAGGCCAAAACAGTTCACAGCAGCGCCCTCTTTCTAGTCTATCGTGTGCTATGAGTCAAGCCTCCTAGTGTACTATGTGCCACGCCGTTACACCATCCACCACGGAAAGGTCGAACCACATTGGAAGGGAAAAATTGGTTTTCAATTGTCTTTGGGCCAAAAGCTGCATAAAAAGCAAAAGTGAAAACGCCAAAGAACTTTTTTTTTCTTATGCCATACCGTTTTTCTCCCTTTTTCAAGTATATTCAGTTCAAATTTGAAGTCCTTCTAACCAGTGATTCCTTTTTAGAGTATTTTGAAACTGAAACTTTAATTATGATCCCCCTGTATATATACATCAAAATAAGGTTTTATTCGCTATTTTTTTTTTAAAAAAATAAACGTTTTATTTTATTTACATAAATAATTATTTAAAAAAATATCATGTATGTTTTTTTCTGTCATGCGAAAGAAGAAATTATGCATTTAATCAAAAGAGTGATGAAAGTTGAATCTTTTGTTACGTGTGTTCGTGTCTTCCTGTAGCAGATTATTTTATTTGTGTCTGTATTTTTTGTTTTGTTTTATACAGCTTGATTGATGAATCACAGAGAATTATTTTGGATGATAAATCATTTTGGGATAGCTCTGTCAATCAATTTTGAACTTGGTTATGGATGACTTTTATGTCAGCGAATAGATTCAATATATTAGATTATGACCAATAGAAAAAAAAGGCTTCTATGGTAAAAAAATAAGCTAACATTATAAAACTTAATACCTTTATCACGAAATGGAATCTACTATCTCCGAAATGCAATAAGTCATACTGTGACAAAGATTTCCTCGCGATTTCTTTTAACAGTCCTCTTGGGTTTGTAGGTATAGATTCGAACCGGGCACCTTCCGATCGAACACCAGTACTTTATCGATCACGCCAAGACGATCGTCTTCGCGTGATGTCTAAGTACTGGTTTTACTTAGATACCGCTACACTACTTGAGGTGGAAAGAGATAGTAGTTTTGTTGTAGATTGTTTGTTCATGTTTTTTTTTACTTATTTTATTCTCTCTCTCTCTCATTCATTTATTTTTATTCTTATTTATTTTTCTTGAGATGAGAGAAAGATTATCTATCGTTTGTTTCGGAGAGAGTATATGTTTTTTTTTATATATATTTTTCTTCTCTTATTTATTTTTTTTCACTCTCCCTTATTTTTTTATTTATTTACTTTTTCTTGCGGTAGATGGCGCCATTACAGTTCAGAAAGTTGCGTTTTCTTACTTCAAGGGTCACCAATGTCGAACCGGGCACCTTCCGATTGATCACGCCAAGACGATCGTCTTCGCGTGATGTCTAAGTACTGGTTTTACTTAGATACCGCTACATGTTTCTTTGAGGTCGAAATGGTATTTATTTCCAACCAACTCGAGAAGAAGAACGTGTGTATGCAAATTAGGAATCTTATAAAGGGTGTTTTTTTACAGGTATAGAACTTTAAATTGCAATAAAACAACGATGTATTATTCGATTGACATGAATTTTTTTTATTCGAAAGATAATCTCGTGGCATTACATTTTAAATATGATTTCTGGCATAGGACTGCCACGGCTGGCTCGGATGTAGTCCAATCTGGACGTCCAATTTTCGATGACTTCATAAGCGAATTTTGTTTAGCGATGAAGCGCACTTCTGGTTGAATGGCTACGTCAACAAACAAAACTCTGCCGCATTTGGAGTGAAGCTAATCCACAAGTGTATGTCGAAACACCGTTACATCCAGAAAAACTGACTGTTTGGTGCGCTTTATGGGCTGGTGGAATCATTGGTCCGTACTTCTTCAAAAACGATGAAGGCCACAGCGTTACAGTCAATGGTGATCGGTATAGAGCCATGATTACTAACTTTTTTATTCCTGAATTGAACAATCATGATGTCCAGGAGCTGTGGTTCGAACAAGATGGCGCAACATGTCACACAGCTCGTGCCACAATCAATTTATTGAAAGACACGTTTGGTGGCCGCCTAATTTCTCGTTTTAGACCTGTGAATTGGCCTCCAAGATCTTGTGATTTAACACCGCTAGACTATTTTCTGTGGGGCTATGTAAAGTCATTGGTCTATGCGGATAAGCCAGAAACGCTTGACCATTTGGAAGACAACATTCGCCGTGTTATTGCCGATATACGGCCACAATTGTTGGAAAAAGTCATCGAAAATTGACGTCCAGATTGACTACATCCGAGCCAGCCGTGGCAGTCAAGATCATAGAAAAATTAATGCCACAAAATTATCTTTCGAATAAAAAAAAATTCATGTCAATCGAATAATACATCGTTGTTTTATTGTAAAAAAAACACCCTTAGATATAGTGGTCAATTACGCGATTATTTGGTAATACGAGTTGTGTCTTGCTCATTCCAGTTCTTTACTGTAAAATTAGATATAGTGGTCAATTTGATTATTAGTTCTACTTTCTTGATTATTGTGTATTGTGATTAAGTTAAGATCTTAATAAACAGATATTAAGATGGACGATTTGCGTGTGATTCTTCGTTATTCCCTACAGAAACAGGTCGCGTAGATAATGGAGAACGGGGGCACCCAGGGACTGGTGTCTCACAATACAAGTTGTAAACGCTTCCAAACAAAAAAAAATCTTTACTAGTTTTCTTAGCTTTTCAAAATAGCAATGGTAAGGATACCAAACTACTATCTTTCCACACTTCTTTTAAGAGTAGAAGTAGTTTTAATTAAAAACTCATGCACACACTAAATACGTGACATGTAATTTCAGTTAGCGACAAATATCTTTTCAAAATCACCGAAAATTTATTCTAACATATATTTTCAATAATAATCGAACAAACGTTCTAAACAACAGAATGTTGAGAACATTAAAAAATAATGATATAGTAATATTAAGTGTTCTCACTCATTGAAAAAAAATGAATACTAATAATGTTTTTTATAACTAATGTTGCCGTCCTAACAATTAATAAATAAAAGTAGTAATTCAATTTCACCACGAGTAATGAATTCTAATCTTATTCAGAAGCAAAAAAACAGTTAAGTTTAAGTAAAGTTAACAGTTTTTCTATCGATGTTTAATGACTTGATAGTCAAACCAAATTCCATAAGTTGCTAGACGTGAAGTGACCGAATCTTGATTTCCTTGGAGATCATTTTTATACATGTCAGGAACCATAACGATGTGGAATAAAACTACTGGGGATGTATCGTAGATACAAAATGAAAATGTCCTAACATCCGATCAAATTGATTCTAGGATTTTTTTGTATGGATATGAATTTTCGTAATAAAATCTCTATTTATTTAGTAATAATTTACTATGCTTCTGGTAAAAGTAGGTATCAAAACAATTATCGACAATTCGTTTTGTTTGCTTTTAGGTTTTTACCTGTCTTGTCTTCCTTTAAATTGCGTGAGTGCATGGCAGTTAAATTTTACGGAAGTATATTCACACTATCCTGCTGAAACAACAGCAAAATTTTGTAATGATTTGTATATAATTATTGTGCCTTACTTTATTCAAAAATTGGCATTACATTTTTATTGGCAAATTAAATTAAACTTAACTAAACTCAGTGGCGCAACATCCCATGAGGGCGAAGGCTAACTGTGCCCATCTCAGTTTTCTTGACCTTGGGTGCTGAGGTACATGAGTAGATGTTCCGGTCAGATGATCAGTCTGACGTGAAACTCCCAGTGTTTAGTTCCCAAACAAGCTCGATACTCATTTATCGACCCACTGAAGGTATAAAAAGCTGAATTCACCTTACCAGCCCGGGGTTTGAACCCCGGACCTGTGATATGGAAGCGCGGTATGCTATCAATCGGCCACTGGGCTTGTAATTGGCAAACACCAATATTAATTTCAACCAATGGGCTGAATCCATGTGACGTCTCAGTCACATGATAAACGCAATCACGTATTTCCCCTAATCAGCTTATAAATTCGTGTGACGTCATAGCCACTTGATCAATGCAATCACGTGTTTCCAACCGATCAGTTCCCGCACTTTGCTGTTGCCAACTTTTACTTTTTACATAAACTTTCTTTTAAAAAGCACATGTTAGTCAACAATAACAACGCGCATAATTAAGCAAAATGCATTTGATTTAAAAATACACGTATAAGACTTCTTTTTTTTAGTTTTGAGAAACCTTTTGGAGAATCTTAATACTTGAACATATTTATCAAATAAGTAAATTTGAAATCGTGTGTAAATTTTGCAAGTAGAAGAACAAGGGCAAGTCTTATATCTGTTTCGAATTCAATAGAGAACGTGTGATTACATTTATTATGTTACCAACATCAATTTAGCTCATTAAACGTCATGGGAAAAATTTAACAAAAGTTACCAGCATTGTGAATTATGAAATTCAGGATGTTGTTTGGAATTATAAACAATCATTATTTTTAAAAATATTTGTATCCGGCATTGCATCAATTTCCTGGAAAAACTTTCTCATTAATTATTTATTCAATATTCTTAAAATAAGTTTTTTTTTTCCTTAGAAGAAACAAAAGTCACACATTTACTTGTTTTAATACACTTGTTTTTCTGAAATTTATTCGAAAAAAATTCTTTTAAGAGAGACTTTACTGAGAGCTAGAGAGAACTAACTTTTTATTATTTTTTTTTCAAGTATACTTACGTTTATTTGTATTTCTACACTAGCTTATAATAAAAAGTATTTTTAAAATACGTATTCAAACGCCACTGTTTTACACAAAAAATAATGAAAATGATATCGCATAATAAATTTGGTCGTTTAAGGCTTTTATTAACATTCTAACAAATATTTTTAGTGAAAAATTTGTTTTGTTTTGTTATTCGAAATAAAAACTAACTTTGACTTCTACTATGCTCCTTCTGTCTTGAGTTTCTCATAAACATGTCAAGAAGCCACGAAAAAAGAAAAAAAATCTAATTGAAATATAATTATGTGCGTAGTTTTAAAAGCATTTCAAATATCATTAATGGAACGAATTTCATTGTTTTGATTAAAATAAACAATGGAAATGGATTAGAACAGAAGAAATATTATTAAATTGGAGTCCTATTTCAAATTATCCTCATGAAATCGGTTTATTCTTTGAAAAATCAAGCAGAATCCTCGATTTTTTTAATAACACTTGCATTTGAAAACCACCGCCTGACACTGAAAAAGCCTCAACAAGAAATGGCTAGAAAAAATACATATATCTGGGTAGATACAAACTAGGTGACATAAATGATCCGGAAGATGCATCTATTCTATGCACGGTGAGTGGTTTGCCATAAGGGAAGAAATTGGCAGATTTCGGAATAGTCATGCATCTCTGTGTCGGTTTGGGAAACAAATTAGTGAAGCTGTTCATTGTCGAAATCACACTGCCGTAGCAAGGACGCTAAGTTTCCCATAAGAGAACTAATTTCAGCTGACAAATGGCTCCATGAGATATTAAATGAACGGAGTCAAAAGAAATGTTTATATCACCCATCGTATTGCAGAGAACAATCCCTTGCACCAGTCTTCCCTTCCACAGTTCCTTTGCAACCATTCCTTGCACCATCCAATCCATGGCACAGTTCGTAAACTGTGGTCTGCGAACCCTTGGGGATTCGCGAAGGTCTCTCTTCTTACAGACTCTAGGTAATTTTATTGCATTCCAAAGTCTTCAAAATAATTTTATGGATAGCAATGCTAAGTGAAGGTCGTACTTCGGAAAGGCTTAGAGAGACGTTTACGTACGTCGGCGGCTCTTAAGAGGTAAAGTCGTATTGTAGCTTTAGCGCCAAAGTATAGTATTATTGGATTCAATACTTTGTTATATATTGTATGGAGAGGGGGTGCGATAAAAATTATGATTGAATATTGGGATGCAAATATTGAAAGTTTGAGAAGCCCTGAGTTAAGTGATGAGGTGTTGTCATCCCCTCTCCTAACTACTACATTACGCCAAACTGGAGGACTTGGAGCCACGATAGATTTAACGTGCATCGGCCTCCTCTGCACGATTGCCTTTAGTGGCAGCAGAACTCGAACCAGCGACACTCCGATCATGAGTTCCTGACCGCTCATGGTGTATAATTTCCTCTGTGTAATCTCGAAGCAATCAGATGAAATTTCAAGGTAATGGCATTTTAAGAATAATTATTTCTTTAAAAATTATATTGATATTTTAGAAAAAACAAATTTTTGAGACGCATAACTGGTAAGTCAAGTATTGAGTTACACCATAACTTTGAAAGCAATCCTTGATTAATCCGTTGCCGAGACACGAAATAAACTTCGTTCAATCATAGCATTCAGGTTACATCGATGAAAGCAATTCTTTTATTTCGATAACAAAGAAAAGGAAAATTTATCTGATTTGACATTGCACAAAAGATATTTGTCTTCATAGATCATTTTTCTTTATTATTATTATTATCATTAAATGGAAAACGTTTCACACATCCTATTACATATTCTTCCTTTAACATCGACATTTTTCTGTGAAAAAAAAAGAATGTAAGAGGGTCGGAAGATAATTGACACAGTGCAGTCACTGTGACGTATTTTCGAATAAGCAGTACGCGCAAAACAAATTAGTTCCGGAAAAGCGGAAGAGGCCGGTGTGTTACAATTGAGTCTTTCTTAAAGGGGTTAATCAAATGGTTAATTGAGGTTAATCCTAAAAACTAACTGCGCACTCTGCCTTTCAAACAAAGGACTCTGGAGACCTCACAGCGAATATAACAACAAAGAAAAAAGTGTGTAAAATATAAAAATCTTTATCAACTGCTATTTCATAACACACTAACCGTTATTCGCCCATGTCGCTGGGTATTTGATGATGTTGAAGGGATATACATATATATATATATATACAAGGTGATTAGAATTAAAACACCCCTACTCTAAGCTCTCTATACATCGAACTACTCAGTGTAGAGGCTCCAAAATTGTTGAAAATACTATTCAAGACATGGGGAAACGGATTACGCGAAAAAAAATAGTTCCAGAAACACCGATAGATGGCGCTGTACACCAGATAATCTGAAAAAAGGAAAGAATTATCACAAAAAACAAAAACAAAACACATGCAATATGTAATTTTCCTTTTTGATTTCTATTGCTGATATGAAAAAAAAGAAGATAAAAAGAGTGAAGAAACTTAAACTGTCATTGTAATTGAAATTTCGCCCTGTAAGCACAAAAATTTGCATAAACCCTTGGTTTGCAGCTTGTTCTTGGCATAAAAAGGGATGAAACTGGGAAAATGTCATTCTTATCATTGATGGCTGTCACACTGCCAGAACGCGCTTTGCTTGTGAAGGTGTTTTATGAAAGCAAAGGAAATGCTGCAGCTGCACTTCGGGAGTTTCGTCGACTTAAAAATTTACGCAAAGGACCATTACTTCCACAAGCTCTAAAGAGAATGATCGCTCGATTCTAGAAAACTGGACATCTTGGTGTTCAGCCGGGTCGAGGACGCAAATCGACCCGTTCAGATGTCGTTGAAGATGTTGCCACCGCTATTGTTGATCAATCAATGGATAACGTCATAGGCTGTAGTAGTGCCCGTGCAGTATCACGACACTTGGGTGTTCCCTACAGCACAGCGTGGAATGTACTGAGAAAAGTGGTGCATTTTTTCCCGTACAAAATTCGTCACAATCAGCAGTTGATGGCCAACGACAGGGAGAAGCGACTGACCTTTGCATTGACATTCCTGGCTAGAGTTGAAGTGGATGCATCATGGCCGTGGAAAATTCTATGGAGTGACGAAGCGCATTTCCATTTAAGTGAAACAGTCAATACCCATAACTGTCGCATTTGGGACACGGAAAACCCTCGCACCTTCCAAGAGATTCCACTTCACTCACCGAAAGTTACAGTCTGGTGTGGATTAACAGCCACATTCATTCTTGGACCTTTCTTTTTCGAAGAGACTACTCGCAATGGCCCTGTGACTTGCACCGTGACGGCCAGAAGGTACAAAAACATGCTTGAAAATTTTGTTGCACCCCAAATGCTACAACACCAATGTCTTGATTCAATTACCTTCATGCAAGATGGAGCGCCTCCACACAATGGACTCTGTGTGCAGCAGTTTCTTTGGCAACATTTTACTAATGATAGAGTGATTAGTCGTGCGTTTCCGACAGCATGGCCACCTCGTTCTCCAGATCTTAATCCCTGTGACTTTTGGTTGTGGGGATATTTAAAATATCTTGTTTATCGAGGACGTCTGATAACCTTGGCAGATTTGAAGGACAGTATCACTCTGCATGTGAGAAGCATCTCTGTCGACCAATTACGATCAGCAGTTGAACAAACTCTCCACAGACTGCAGATTTTACATCTTGAAGAAGGGAACCATATTGAGCAGCATTCCCTGCATCGATAAGATATGAATGTTTGGTGCGATCGAATAAAATGTGTTACAAAATGTGTATTTTGTGTCTTTTTAATATATTCTCTGTTACACAGCGCCATCCATTGGTGTTCCTGGGGAACTAATTTTTTTTCGCTAAATCCTTTTCCCCATGTCTTGAATAGTATGTTCAACAATTTTGGAGCCTCTACACTGAGTAGTTCGATGTATAGAGAGCTCAGAGTAGGGGTGTTTTAATTCTGATCACCTTGTATATATATATATATATATATATATATATATATATATATATATATATACTTGTCTAATATTTTTGTAGCTCTCACCTCTTAATTTAACCTTCTGGCCGGAATATCCGTCTCTCAGACGGGGATTATTTGCTTTGATGTCTGTAGATAACGCTATGGTGTGATTTTTTGGGGGGAAGGGGTTGCCTTGACATTTTCAGTTGTACTCTACCCAGTAAAAGGATCCCGTGGTGGTACATGAAGATTTTTTTTCAACTCACGATCTCCTCAGGGGGCTCACCTTCTTTAGGTGAGTACGGGTTTTCACGCTTAAAGGTGCCCTAGTGATCTTTTCCTTCTCCACTAGGGGTTTACTGTCTTTGGTAAACACGGGCTTCACGAACCCGGGAACCCCAGTGATCCTTTACCTCTTTTCTTACATGGGTGGAATCTTGAAACTCAATTTTAAAGAGCTGATGTCTTCAACCGATTGAGCTGAAATTTTTGTATACACATTTAGTTTGAAGGACAATACATTATTAACCATTTATATTCTGATATCGCAATTAGTTAAAAAAAATATTAATTAAAAATCTTAAAATTATTTTACTCCTGTTAGCTTTTTTTCTGCCGAGCAGCTTATCAGATTGAGCTTAAGAAACCTATGACAAAAGGTAAAGAGGCACCACATACACTCCACTCCCTTCTCCAATACGTTTGCACCCCAAGGCAAAGAAAATAACACCGAGAAGGAGTCAGACATTCTCATTTGCAGAAGGGGGTGCAGATACAGATGTAAAGCATGTTTACAATACTGAAAAGGCATCAGAGCTCGACTTCAGATATGCAACAAGCGATTGTCACAGAATTGCGGCCAGGTAGGTCACACCACAGGCGGTGTGACATGTAGATGGTATGGTGCAGACATGGCCACCTTGAAAGGAGTTTTGTGCATTCAATGAGCTAGACGTCCATTGCAATTGTCTTGGCCGTACATAAGTTGCGTGTCCACATATACCTCGTTCGTGTAACCCGACATTTCTAGCAAGCGCAGTTTAACAACCACCTTTTATTCAATGCCCACTTATGACAAGTTCTTCGCCGCTTTTATTCTCTCCAGACAAGTGAGAAATTGGTAGATGGACAGGCTTCTTCAACCCTACCACGGAGCTTCAAATCCCAGCATTCGTTTCACCTCTCTCCTCATCTTTCTCATTGTCCTCCAGTCGAAAACTACAGGGTGTTTATAAATTAATATCGGAGTTTTAATGCTTTATAATTTTATTACATTTAACATATTAGTATAACTCATACATCGAATGAAAGAGACCAACTGAAACAGTTGTGTTGGTTGGTTGGTATGTGTGCGCACGCGTGTTAAACGCATGTTAATTTTGTTCCCTCTTCCCTGCCAATCAGCGCGCTAGAACAAAAATGGCGACTAGTGAACAGAAAGCGTTTTATGTTTCCCAGTTTGTAAAGACAGAATCTACTATTATTGTGCAACGAGCGTTCCAGTGAGCACTTCAGTGGACATGTGAATATTCATAATGCGTGCATCTGGACCTTAGAAGCTCCACACGATGTGCTAGAATCGCAACGAGACTCAACTAAATTGAATGATTTTTGTACCATATCTCGGCACAAAGTGTATGGGTCTTTTTTCTCGGAGAACCAACTGTAACTGGCTCTGATTATCTTGATGCTCTACAATTATGGCTACTTCATCAATTGAAAGAAAAGGAACCATATAACTTCATTTGGGAGCAAGATGGTGCACCGCCTCATTGGCATCTGTCAGTTCGCAATTAATTGAACATCACTGTACTTGAGCAATGGATTTATCACAAAGGGCCTCATGAAAAATCCTTTTTCGCATGCCCTCCATGTTCACCTGATCTGACGTCATGTGATTTTCATCTGTGGGGGTTCATTAAGAATTGTGTGTACGTACCTCCGCTACCAGCTGGCCTTCCAGACTTATGACACAGGATTGAAGCAGCTTTTGCAAGAATTACCTCAGACACACTGAACAAAGTTTGGGATCGAAACTCGCCTATCACTTAGTATTCCGTGTGACGAATGGGGCTCAGATTGAACATTTGTAAGTTTGTACATAAAACTGTTTCAGTTACTCTTTCATTCGATATATAACTGTACTTCTAAGTTATATGTTAAGACTCCGACATTCACCCGATACTATCGTGATTTTCTCCGACTAACCGTGATTTGCAACTTCCTGTTCTACCGTGATTTATCATCCGCATGCAGCCTACTGTCATCCCTCTGAATTTGTCGGTTGAATTCTGCAACACCCTTCATGTGTTATGAATGCTTGTTTATTCAATGCATGATTTTCTCTGTTGCTAATGCATTAATTACTTCAGAAAAATTGTAATTTTTAGCTATTTCCTTTTTGATGCATAATATAACAAATACATTTAAGCGTTTGCCACACAATCTCGACAGGTATATTTCTTTATTAATTTAAATTTTCCGAATCAATAGCATTTGCTGTAGTATCTCGTAACGTAAAAAATTGTAACACATTCAGAAATAACTCAAATTTATTAATTAAAATACATTACAATACATCCTATGCGTTACTTACATCTCTTTCATTTAAAATGAAATCCCGTAGCAAACCCATTTCCTGGATTACGTTTATATCTACATCTTTGTTATAAAACTTAACAAAGTTTTTGGGACATACTTCTATATATAAAAAAAAATGAGTGTTTTTCTCTAAAGTAGTGATTAATTTGAAATCATAAATAATAGTTGGTGTACTTTTTTAAATCTATCACTTATTTTCAAAATAACGGTGTCAATTACAGTGTTTGAAAATGACTTTTAAATTCCTATATATACCGGGTTTTTCAAAAATTAACCTTCTGGTTTTTCCGAATGAAATCTTTTTCTTTAACGAATTCAATTTTCAAGAAAATGTTCTGAAATATTAATTACGTGCTAGTACTTTTGGTTCATCTAAAGGTGTGTTAAATTATGTATTTCTATTTTGATTTTGATGATTAAATTAGAAGTCGAGTCAAAAACAATTGTTTTTGCTCCAAATGCTTTACTGAAAATGTTCATTTTTGCGAAATATCGTATAAACCATGTTGTTAAACCAGAGTTTCTCAAACTGTGTGACGCACCCCCCTCCTTAGGGAAGCGGGTTACCCCTACAAGGGGGCGCAAGCATATTGAAAAGTCAAAAACTAAAGATTTTAAAAAACTATTAACATCGCTAAAAATAAGTATTCGTAGACAAGAATAAATTCGCCTTTCAAAACATGGTGGCGCCATCTGTTTGAGATAGTCCGAACTATGCTAAAAATAATTCAGAATGAACTTAAAATTTAAAAACAGTTAATCAATTAAAGCATAAAACATAATTCTGGCTACACCAGTCAAAAGAAGGAAGCATGCTTTCTTTTATGCTAATGAATACTACTCGAAAAAATAATTTTTGTGTTAATATGTGTTTCGCGTTTTCACCTCGTTTACTTTAACTTAGAAAATTCAAATTTCATTTTGCAATAATGCTGAAAACTGCGTATTTTTTTCTTTTGAAAAATCAAAATTCAAAGAACACTATCCTTTAAGCAACTATTTTCTTTATATCCCTAAAAATGTTTATTATTGGAACTTTTTCCTGCCCACAAATGTGTTTCCCGTTTAATCCCTATTCTTTAAGGCTGTTTTCGGTCAATGTTAAAGTAATCCTTGAGGGATTTTAAATTTTATATTATATTTTCACAACGAAGACTGTACCATAGGATTTAATGAAAAAGGATGTTTATTTCTAAGATGTTTACAATACAAAATTGTAAAAAATATTGATGATTCCCGTGGGTTTTATACTAACATTATTTATCGAGATGAAAAGCCATTTTCCTATTAAAGCTTCATTCTTCTAGAGTCCATGTAAACAAAATGAAATATGTGAACGCAAAAAGATAAAAAATCAAATATTTTTATGTTTTCCATACTACGCATGTGTTGAGTTTCCCTTTACCATTTTATCAATATAATATTTAATCAATTAACTATTCTTAAAAATTAAAGTATAAAATGTTTTAAAGAGGATTTTTCAGTACTTCAGTGATACATTAACTCTTTATACCTACTGTACTTATGAAAGTACAACTCAATTTATTATTAAATAGAATAACCATTTTTATGAATATTCTGACGCTACTTAGCAGGAATATTCTTTTATGTACACTCTTCCAAGATCTATGACAGCACGGGTTCTATGATGAGTATTTTAGCGGCAAAGACGAATAGTTTTATAGCTGAAGTTGCATTTTCAGCTGACAGTTAATTGTATTGCAAAGATTGTCTTTTTTGTTCTGAAAAAGTAGTTAATGTAAAAAATTAAGTGTATTATTTTTGTATGTTAATGGAGACCTTCGAAAATGATTCGATTATTTATTTTAAGTGAACAGTGTATATAATTAAGTTTTAAGTTGAATAACTTCGTGATAAATACAGACAGCACTCTGGGTGTTGGAGCAAGAACTCGTTTTTTTTTCGCCTATGTTGCTTATTGTCATTTTTTGTTGTGTTGTAGAGTTATCACTACAGTGCAATAGACTTATACTTTTTTGAGCATTTCTGTTTAGCTTAACTTATTTATTTTTCTATTTAACTGTTTTATTTTAACGTTTTCAAAACTTTTGAATCTGAGCTTGTTTTTTGACACACAATTAAATGAAATATTTATTCTTATTTCAAAAATTAACAGAATTTAATTTTCTTTATGTGCAAATGAGATTTAACAACAATAGGAGATTTTCAAGGTGCTATTATTATTATTTCCTTTCCTTAGTCTGTCTGGAAAAAAGCTCACTCTTTAAGAGGCTGTGGATTTATTACAAAACCAACCATCTGAAATCAGCGATGTATTAGCAGATGATTTTTCAGATGAAGTCCCAGCAAATAATCTTCTCGAGAGAATTTTTGTTAGATTCTCAAGATGACGATCTCAAGCGACTTAACAGAACTCAAGGTGCTGTAGTTTATGTTAAGAAAATACAGTATTTATTCCCCCAGGATGCATTGGTTTAAAAAACATTCAATAGAAATTCAATCAAAATGCACGACGTGTAATCAAATGTGTGTATTAATAAAAAGAAAAACTGTGCTTCTTTAAATCTAATCAAATTAAATTTATGTGTAAAAGCTGTTTTGATGCATATAGAAAGTAAAAAAAATTGTAAGAATTTCATAATCTTTAAAAATAAATATTTTCTGTAAAATATTAGTGTTCTCTGTGGTTATTTAGCATTCTTAAAACTACCTTAAAAGTCATTCGGTCTATCCGTATTATGATAATATCTTAGACCTTTGTGGACTGACGGTACTTTAAAGTACCAACTTAATTAGTTAGCTCTAACGAATAAATTTCCTAAAGTTTACTATTTTATTTATGTATATCCCTTAATTTCCAATGTAGCGATTCAATAAAGTATAGTTTAAAAAAACTAAAAACACCCCTTTATAATTAATCGAACTAAGTTGTATCTTAATCTTTGCGTCGCCAAATCTGAAATTAGTCACCAAATCTGGAAACGAAATCTGTGAATTAGTCACTAAATGCAAGAAGGGATCTGAAAAGGGGAAATCGTTAATCCTGATTAGGACAATAGAACAAAATTATGAAAATACTGTATTGTCATAGGTCCTGGACAAGTGAGCAAAATTTCGAATTAATCTGACTGTTTAAAGTGGGTAAAAAATGAGTCCAGATTCCCTTACATACAAGTGAAATTTATAAAAAGGTGTTAAAAAATATATTGCGTGAAAAAAATGCAGTAAATCATAATGTGGTAGATAAAGGGTTAAAACCATTTTATTATTTCTTTTATCTCTCTTAGAACACATATCAATTTTTATTATATTATATTGGCACCATTTCAAAGTTTTACCGTATTTCCTACGAAATATTCAGTGTTCATAAAAATCCTGCGTAGACGCAACTGATCATAGTTGAGAACTCATGACCAGTATGTTATGAATGGGAGCCCTAGTACCACCAAAGATCCACCGTATAAAGGGGATGACGTACGTAAGAGCATCCGAGGCTTTAAATCCTCCTGTTTGTATAGTGTAGTAGTTTGGAGAAGTGTGTACCCACTCAGGTGACATACTCGTGACTTGAGTCCGTTGCCAATAGTTCTCGTGTTGCTTTGCAAAGCGACTCACTCATGAAAATCATGAACTTAACCCTCTGGCCGGAACATCAAATTTTCTGTCGCACTGAAAAACATCCGTCTGATAGACGGGTACGTAAATGTTTTTAATTGTATTCCCTTAAGGACTGTTTTAAATGTTCTTATAGCTCATGATATTGAGTATGGCTTAAATAAGATGTGTGGGGTTAAATCAAGCCCAACAATATATTTTTATCACTAGAATTGGGACTAGTATTTTTAAAAAAAGTGATTAAAAATTATTTATTTTCATATAAAAGTAATTAAAAATAATAATACCAAACACGAAAAACTATAGCAATATCCGTCTGCTAGACGGTGATAGATAAGAACAATCGCACATATCGTGAGTTGAAAAAGCCACCACGTGATCCTCTCCCTTTGTAGAGTACAACTGAATATATCAAGGCAGCCCACCCCTAAAATCACACCCCAGCGTTATCTACAAGCATCAAAGCAAATCAACCCTGTCCGAAACACGGATATTCCGATAAGAGGGTTAAGTGCCATGAAACCAAGATATATATATTTTTATGTGTAATACATTTTTATACATAATTGTTTATAACGTCATATAATATACATAACAAATATAGGTGATGGATCTCACAATTTAAAACCATGTTCCAGAGACGCGAAATTATGCTGGTACCAAACTTTTCAAACCTCCTCTTCCCGCCAAGTGTGGGTTTTCAGCCTCATTAAATTTATATCAGGATTCGAGCTTGTAACTCCATAGAAGCAACACCGGTCAAGAGCTCGAAGTTATGATCTTCCAGCTACTGCAGTCATAATGCATTTTGATTAAATGTGTGAGAGTTATATTAATGTCTCACTCTCAAGCAACATGAGGGATATGGGTGACAGACTTCGTAATTTTGAACTTCAGTCATGTGACAAGGATGACACCTGAGCTGGCCCAGCCATCTCTAAACTACCCCACTATTTTAATGGGAGGTCTTTGAACTCGACAGACTTAATGTGAGACCCTTTTACACGGCGGATCTTTACTGGCATCCGGACTTGAACCTGGACACGACGATCACTAGTTCGTTACCATAACTTACACATTTTGAAGAATTGCAGATGCAAAGCATTGTAGATGACTCCATTATTGACTTTCATGTTGATTGATTGGTTGCTAATTATTGCTTCACCAAGAAGAAACACGAGAGCTACTGGAGATGGATTTCGTAGTTTTCAGACACAGTCAAGTGACAAGAACGACACCTGAACTGACCAATGAAATCTTCAAATATACCAGTGAATCTACAGATTTTGCACATTTAACTTATTAATTTTCTCAAATAAGAATTCAACGTTTTCATTTTAGAGTGATCTTTGAGAATTTTTTAATTAAGTATAGATCCAAACTATATTACAAAGATCTGCATTAAATTATATCAACCGCCATTCTTTTTATATCATTGTGAATTGGTTATAAGGAAGCTCCTTCACCATTTTATTACAAATAATACATAATCACTCTCTTCTTACAAACCGCTCACATTTAACTGCAAAACTTGAATGAAAAATCCCAAGGATGCGTTCCTTTCTTTTTATACGTAATTTGAGATGCCGTCTGTCCTACCTGTATCATTCGATTGCACTTAAATGCTTTTAATTTATATATCGCATCTCATATTTATTTTTTCATGGCACAAATGTCAAATACGCATCCCTCCTTCATGGCATTGATGTTTTAATGAAAGTAATGTGAAGATAAATTTTAAGTTGTCTTCCGTATATGTTGAATAAATTAGCGGAATTTTCCCTGTTTCTCTCACTTCACTTTGCTTTTATTAAAAATGCATCAATTCGTTTTAAATAATGATTTAATTGCATCTGCAGCTTCATACTTTCTTTAGTAGTAGCTTTCTTTGCAAAGTAGCAAACAACAAAGGACAGGAATAAAAATACTTAACGACTAGCCCACTCTTTTACTCCTAGTCGTCTAATCCAGTGGTCTCCAACCCCCAGTCCGTGGATAAAATACTACTGGTCCGCACAAGAGAAACAATTTATTTCCATTTTATTTACTGCGGCATATTTTTCTTGGGTTTAGGCTACTTTTTATGAAAATCACTTTATATTCCTTTTTAAATCACGTTATATTCATTTTTGGTGTAGCTATATTTTATTTTGAAGGCACGTTTAAATAAAATTGAAATAAAAATTTTAAAACAAAACAATCTTAAATATAAGCAATCAACTTCCTCTCCCTCAGCGGGCCGCGGAGAAAAAGGTTGGGGAACGCTGGTCTAATGCAAACTCAAAGGTAATCAGCCTGCTCCCAAGTATCAACCAGGGTCATCAGGAGAGAACCGTCATCAACACAATGCTTAAGGTAGTGGTGATCCAGTAGTTGAATGTCCGAAGGCAGCACAGCCTAACGCTACTGGTTAAGTACGCATTCATTCCATGGACAGCCCACGGCAATTCCAATAAATCACGGCTAGTAAATTAAACGGCGAACGCGTCAACCAGACACGCCAGCTCAACAAGAGATTGCCCACAACGCCGTCAAGAAAAAAACTTTCCTACGACACTCTCAAACTTACTGCAAATGTATATGAATAGCAGTATATTGGCTGGAAAAACAAAAATTCTCTAGGTATCGCTCAGAAAATCTATCATCAGCAAAACCTATTTTCTTCTTAAGGGAGGGGGATCTACCACGACCCATTCTTTCACGTCACAAACAAAGAACAGGAATAAAAATACCTAACCGATTGGCTCTAATAGATTCCTGCTTGGTCCCACCATCTAACACTTGCACGGCGTGACTGATGATCGGCAGGTTAATGGTTCAAATAAACAGTTGCCAAGGTCAACAGCTGATTGCTAAGCATTAAAAATAAGACAGTGTCTGGGCAAAAATTAAAGAAGAGTAATTTTAAATACAGCCACCGTGGAACAAAATAAATGGCTTGATCAAAAAAAATGGCAAGATTTTAAAAAAAATTATTGATAATTTTCATCTGAACATGTGTTACGCAGGATGGTACGAGATAAATTATACCCAAAGTAAGTGAAAAACACACAAGACAGTGAAACATAAGACCTATTTATACAGTTGACATCTCAACGAGCCTTTATATAATTTGCACTCGAAATGTTTACCGACATGGTATAAGCATAGGTTTGTCCCACTAATCGCATTCATTGTGACTTGCTGAATTTTTTCCCGTTTGATGTTTGTGATCCCCCCCATATCGTGTACTATGTTACTGTGTATTAAGAGTGAGTGAATTATTTTGAAAGATCTGGACCTTCTCTCGGATTTCCCCGCCATTAAAAATCACAGTTGGATAGATAAAGCGATGAACAAGCCATCGATTTTAATCATGCGTACAAACTGAGTGTAACGTATTGTTTCAAAAAAAAAATAAGTAGTGTACTTTCTACTTCATAACTTACCCAGTTACAGACAGTGTATTTCTCTCTCTTCCCTCTTTCACGGACAATTAATAGCACAGTTAATATTCGAAAAGATATTGCAACGCCAAATAGGCTAAAATTTTCAGCTTTGCTTCTACCATGCTTCGATGGCTGTGGTGGTTGAGTCGTCACGGTTTCGATCTTATGGCGACGTCATCGGTTTATGGGCTCGAAACCTAGTGCTCCATACCAACCTTCAAAATTGTGTATCATTTTGCATAGATTTAAAATTTTATTTAGTTTAGCCACACATTATTATCAATTTAAAGGAAGTGATATTTATAAAATAAATTCTCGTGACTATAAACTACTCTTAATTTCCACATCACACCTCGCGAGGACATTGAGTCCTGAGAAGCCAGTCACCTCTTCACGGCGTGTGTGAAAAAATTAATTTCCGATTTCACAAATTCTAATGTAAGAGTAAAAGTTTCACTTACCCCTTATTCTTCCGTTTCTAACGCCCAGGATGAGCTTGACCCAGTGTTTCTCAAAGTGTGGGGCACGCCCCCCTGGGAGGCGCGATAACCCTACAAGGGGGCGCAAGCGTATCGAAAATTTAAAGATTTTTTTTAAAAAAAATAACCGGAAAGAGAAGTAAAACAAAATGCTTTCTGACATAATAAAAAAAATACACACAACAACACTCACATAATTTATGTTTATATTACCTGGCTTTTTTCCGTCATCAAATAGCTATCTTTGATCCCAAAACCAAATTAAAGAAAAAAACATTTTGTTTCATTTGCTGTATTTCCTCAATGAGAGAATTTTTTATTACGTTTCAACATAAAATATTACTCGTTAAATAAAAAAACGAAACCCAGACCCTGAGAAAAATTCTAAGAAGATAAACAATTCACCACTGTAATTATTATTGAAATACTGTACATTAGTTGTAGAAAAAGAAAAGGAAGTCATGATTCACTTTTCAGCCAGGCTGCATAGTACGTTTGCTAATCATTTGATTGACCTTCAATCTTATGGTATGGTTATTATCAATATTAGTTCCCTCCCATCTTTTATGTGTTTGCTTTTCGCTTAGGGAAATTGTAAATAATTGAGTTTTGCGATATTTGGAAAAGAATTGATTGGTTTAACATTTCTGTAGGATAATTGAAAAGTGTCTGATTTGCGTCCTTTATTATGGTCTTGTACTTTTAAATCATTTTAGTTCAGTTTTATTGGATTTTTTCTCAAATCATCAAATAATTGAATAGTCCTTGAAAGAAAGTATGTATACTTTCTATAAATTAAAATATTCACTATAATTCCGATTTGTATCGTGTACAGTAAAAATAATTCTAAACAAATGATTGGGGTGACTGAGTCCCCCCGCACTAACATTAATGTTAGTATCGAGTACGCACCTGCTCCCGGGTTAAAACATTTTGAAGTCTTCTCGCTTTAAATGTTAAAAGTAACACAATTATTCTTCATCGGAATTTTATATTCTTTTTCATAATTTAACATTTATTCTAAATGCTAATTGTGTGAGGTTTAAAATTACAGTTCTTTTAAACAGTTATTTACAATTATAGCATTTATTTAAAAAATAATAATTTTACATTTTTGTATACAATGTCGTGCACACAGTTTTACTCTCCTTACAGTTCAGCTATTATATCAAGAATAATGTTTTATTTTTTTATATAAAAAATGAACTCGTGCGAAGAGTCGGTGTTTCAGCCAGTATACGCTTGATGTATCTCAGTACTGAAGAAGTTATTTTATAAATAATTTCTTATTACTGAATTTGGCCGCGGTAGCCGAGCGGTATAGGTATCGGATCGTAGCTTGCCTTGTCACAAGTTCGAGCCCAGTACCACTAAAGACCCGCCGTGTAGGGCAGCGATGCACGTTAAATCTGTTGAGAGTTGAAACGTTTTCCCCTTGGTGTGGTGTTGTAGTTAGGAGAGAGGGGTGCCAGCTCAGGTGTCATCCACGCCACTTGACCATGGTTCAAAATTACGTGGTCCGTCGTCAAAACCCTCGTGCAGCTGAGCAGTGCGACGTTAATATTCAATCAATCAATCTTATTACTAAATTAAGAACAAGTTTAATAATTATTAGGGACTTCCACGGGCTTGTCTTGTAGAGGAAAGTTTTTCAAAGGAAGGTTTAATATCAGAAATTGACACTTAAAGAGTTATTTTTCAATATTTAGCTGAGATCTATATTTTGTCTTCAAGGCATCCACTGCAGAAAATCCGGTTTGAAAAAGGTGGGATGTTGAAAATGGTAATAGTATACGAAGTGCTTTTGTTTTCAGTACAGATAATTCCTCATCCACCTCTACCCCAAATTCAAAGAGCGATTTATTACAAAATTGCCTTTTAATTTTTCACTGGATTTGAAATCTATGAAGATTTCTTCTTCGGAAGTTGAGAGCCCTTCTGGAGTATCTTGAAATAGATCCCTAATCCCCTCGTAACTTGCTACCAAGCTGTCCTCATCCAGAAAATACTTTTTAAAATTCTTTGCCAACATATCTAAATGATTTTACATGTTTTAAAAACAACTTTCACATGTTGTTCTACAGATTTGTAAGTTTTAACACATATCGAGCTGGGGCTTTTATTCCATCATTTACTTCAGTAGTGGTAAATCCAAAGTTTAAGTATTTTTGTGAAGATCGCCTTGATTTAATTTTCAGAACCATGCTCGTTAGTCTGTGTACTTGTTGATTCTTTATTATGGTCGAATGTTTGCTTATGACATAAAAATGTATGTATGATACTGTTTTAATCTACTGCCGTAAAAACTTAATTACCTTGAATTACAATTAACGTGGAAATTTTAAAAAAATGTACATTTAAGCTAGATTCGGTAGCTATAGGAGTATCGAGTCGATTAAAACTGACTGGAATTGTACGAGGAAAAGCATTTTTACATGTTTTGCGCAGACGTCCGATAGGTTGTACAGACTCACGCAAACGTACCCTATAATGCCAGATGTGATGGATATGATAGAGAGCGACATTGACTAGACTATTTTTCTAATGACATTTGTACTTTGAGAAATGAATGCTGAAGGAAATAAATCTTTAATTAAATACATCATTTTGCGATCTGTTCCAATTTAAAAATTAGAGAAAGAAAAATAACATAATTCTAAGTAATATATATTTTTTAAGTAATTTTCTTAAAATATATATATTACTTAAAAGTTACATATACACAAAATTTAATATACTTATCTTATTAATTTGCATGGTTTATAATTAAGATCGTATTGTAACTTTAGTGTCTCTCTCTCTCAAAGTGCATTTTTATTGCAGTAAATACATTATTGTTGTACAGGAGGGCGAGACAAAAATTATGATTGAAAATTGGGTCGCCAGTATTGAAAGTTTAAGAAACACTGCTTTTAATGTATGAGTGGTGCACAGAGTATTTTATGACTAATTAATTAATACTAAATTAAGAACAAGTTTAATAATTATTAGCTACTTCCATGGGATTGTCTTACAGAACAAAGTTTTTGAAAGGAGTTTTAAGATAAGAAATTGACCCTCTGAGTTCATTTTCTATATTTAGCTGATATCTATATTTTGTCTAAGCAACCACCGCATTTTGTAATATGTTCCAATTTAAAAATCAGAGAAAGGAAAAACAACTTAGTAATTATCCTATTAATTAACTTTTTTTTAAAAGTAACATATACAAAATTTAATACTTATGCCCTGAATTTGTACGGTTTATAATAAATATTGTTGCTTTATTGTAAAAGTGCATTATTATTGCATTCAGTAAATTATTATGTATAAGGGGGGGCGCGATAAAAATGGTGATTAAAAAGGGGGGCGCCAGTATTGAAAGTTTGAGAAGCACTGGCTTGACCTAAAAGATTCGATTAAATAGACTCTTAACCAAGAGAATGAGAGTCCTTTTTGATGCAAAATAAATTTAATGGATAAGGAAAATAGACAACTCATACTTTTCACATTCGAATTACAGACTCAACTGCTACTACTACCCACAAAAGTAAAAACAAAAAAAGGAAAGCGATCACGTCGCCACTCTAGTTTAACTACAAGTTCGTTATCTCCGTTCGCGACAGAGTGGCCGCGGTAGCCGAGTGATCAAAGTATTGCATCACGGCTGGCCTTGTCATGAGTTCGAGTCCAGTACCGCTAAAGATCCGCTGTGTAGAGGAAAATGCACGTTAAATCTGTCGAGAGCTCAATGTGTCAATCGTCAAATGTGTGGTGCTGTAGTTACGAAAGGGGGTGACAGCTCAGGTGTTGTCCACGTCACTTAACCATGGTTCATAATTATATACGTGTTCCGTCGCCAAAAAGCCCTCGTGTAGCTGAGCAGTGCGATGTTAATATTCACTCACTTGCCCCTCTTCACGGCGGATCTTCAGCTGTACAAGGGTCGAATTCATGACATGCCCGATACGAGTCGTTGACCTTGAACACGAAAATTACCTAGAAACAGCCGAAAAAGTCTTATTTATATATATTTAAACCTTTAAGTGTATAATTCAGTTATTACATAGAATAACTAGGTATTTCATGAAATAACTAGAGAAATCAGTTAAATTATATCCTAGATCACAAATTTCATACTTTATCCAGTTATTCTATAAAATAACTCATTATAGAGCATTAAAATGAAAAATAAACAATTTCAAAGTTATTTTATGAATTAACTGATTATAAATAAATAAAATCTCTCGCGAATAAATACATGTTATCCCTATTACAGATGATTAATTGATAAATAAAATAAGAAAAAGCAGATTATATAACTTATTATTGCTCATAATGCTAACATTTAGTTAAACAGAAAGGGAAAAAAAAGAATATGTTGCAGAAATAATTATATTTAAATATCATTAAAAAAATACTGCTGGGAAGAAAAAATATTGCTTCATAAAACATTGTGTAAATTTTTTCAAACAAAATATTGCAAGGAAAATATTAACCCATTTTATCCCACTGTCCTAAATAAAGAACAGCTGGAAAATATCACGGACAAATCATTATTTGAATGTTATGAATATTTTGACTATTGTAACATGTAAGGATACGTATTATACTCATGTCCATAAATTAAGGATAATTCAGAATCACACAGAAATTGGACTCTAAAATAAAATTTTCACCTGTAGAATTATCTCACACATATTGAAGAAGAATATGTAAATTACAGAAAACCATCAGATGGCGCGGATAGTACGTCACAATGACTAGAGTGTAAGAGAAGGGTATATAAGGAACAGTGGCAAAGAAGTAAAATTGTTCACAAGCGCTTTAAAAGCCTTTCAGTGCAATAACCGCATAGTTACGGCACAAAGGAAGCATTTGGATGATTTTTTACGTGGTAGAATTATTTGAGGACTGGAATATGGACGTACCCAGATGGAAGAATCAAAGGAACTTGGGATCACCCAGAGTGTCATCTCCAGGCTTTGGCAACGATTCCAAGATGATGGTAATGTGAGTAGATGTTACAGCACAGGTCACCCCCTAGTTACAACGCCGAATGAGGAAAGGTATATATTTGGCAGTTACTGCCAAAAGAAACAGACGGAGCACAGCATCAGACCTGTCTCGTCAGCTCTTTTCAGCTACCGGTATGACAGTTTCAAGGCAGACCTTGTACAGACGCTTAGGCCACATTGGTCTATATGCTCGTAGGCCTGCCAGATGTGTTTCACTTATCGCAACTCACTGTCACCGGCAATTAACCTGGAGTAGAGAGCATGCATTGCGGAATCCACAACAGTGCTCTTGTGTGATGTATTTCGACGAGTCCAGGTTTAGTTTGCAGTCTGATTCTCACCGGACTTTAATATGGAGAGCGCCAGGTACCCGTTACCACCAAGAGAACACCATTGAACGACACCGTTACGGTGGCGCAGGATAGCTCGTTTGGGGAGGAATTATTCTTAGTTCCAGAACTGACCTGCATGTTCAGAGTGTAACGATGACAGGCCACATCTATCAGGATGTCATTCTGGAACAACATGTACGTTTGTTTCGGAGCGCCATGGATGCTGAATTTCTGTTCATGGATGACAACGCCCGTCCTCACTGTGCAAGCATTGTAGACGAATGACTTCTCTCGGAGGATATCACCCGTATGGATTGGCCAGCATACTCACCAGACTTAAATCCAATAGAGCATGTTTGGGATATGCTTGGCCAACGAATTGACCCCCGTTAACCTCTTCCCACGTGTCTACCGGAACTTCGGGGACATTGCTTGATGAGTGGGTGTAATATTCCCAAGATCTGATTGATAATTTGATACTCCAGCATGTCTAGGCGTTGTAAGGCCTGTATTGAATCGTCCGGGGAGACATACCGTATTAACCATCATACTAACCATGTTATACTATTTTTTGTAAATAGGATCTTTTTTTTTTTTAATTTGCTCAGAGATTAAAAATCGCAATTTTTATTAATTATGTCAAACATATAGCACACACATCTTTTTGCTCTTTACTTTTGTTTAATAAATAGACTTTACATATAAATCAAATTTCTTTTGCTTCTGTCTCTTTCTTTGCCTGAACTTCATTATTCTTAATTTATGGAGATGAGTGTAGTTTCTTCCAGCTTGAGTTATGTGTCTCACCCCTCCTGCTTCCCTTGAAAATCTTGCTTATTCATCGCATTTGTGGATGCAATTTGTATAATCTCTTTGGGATTGCAGAATTCGTTTTCATTTTACTTTGGATACTTGGTTGAGCATTTTTTATGTGATAGTACTCTTTTCGTTATGATCCCAGTGGTTAATTAGAGCGATATTGTTCTTAGGTAAGTTTTTGCAAATTATTTTTTAACTGTCCTCTAAATATATAGGACAGTGGGACGATCCGCATGCAATTGATGCACTCACTCTTTCTCTCTTTATAACGAAAAGTAAACAAAAATAATTTATCTTCTAGTGCTTCATCCCTGAAAAGTTATGTCAGTGCAAAGGTTTCTGAAGTTAGAGGAAGCATTATAATAATTAAATAGTATAAATTCAGATGAGAGCGATGTTGAAATTGTGCTGTGCTATCACCAAATGCCAGAAAACTAACTGACGATGATGAAGGTAATGAGAATGAATTAAATATTGGTGAGTTTTTTATTGTAAACCATGTTCCTGGGTGCTTGGAGGTTAGAAATGGGGATAGTTTGCAGCCTGACCCATTCACAAGCTCTAGTTGCTCGACAACGAAGAGCAGAAAAAAAAGCTAAAATACTTCAGTCATTTTGGAAAAAAGAATAAATCAGCACATTATATAAAAAGGGAAACACAGGATGAATCAACTGCAAGTGACTTGCTCGAGCAGATGGAAACATAAAATTCCAACAGAGCTTTTCGAGTAGTTTTATTTCGGTGAAGTTTAAGATCTCATTGTAAAAGAAACTATGCGATATGCAGCAGATGTTAAAAACAAACACGCGATTTCTTGACCACTGTTATCGAAACACGTGTTTTTATTGGAATTTTGCTTCTCACTGGTTATCATTCACATACTTGTATTGGTCAGATGCTGAAGACCTTGGCATTACACTGGTAAAAAATGACATGTCACGAAATTGTTTCCAATAGTTGAAATCTTATTTACACTTTGTGGAAAAGGGAACAGTAAGTCAGCATAATTTTAGCGTTAAGATGCCGAATTTGATAAATTCTTATAGCAAATATATGGGTGGTGTGGATCACCACGACTGCGGGGGAGTTGGATGGACTTTATTCTATTAAAATTTTAGGAAGAAAGTGGTACTAGCTATATTTTATATGTTCACAGGATATATCTATAGTAAAAGCCTGGATAATTCATAAAACTCTCGACAAGCCCTAAACTTGAAGGAGGTCCGAAGAGCTGTAACAAGAGTGCAGCCAAAAAAATGTGATAAGAACGAGAGGTAGACCTAGGATCTCGACTGTACTTTCTTATACAAAAGCCATCCGTTAAGATAGTATTGGTCAGTTTTTACTAAAGCAAGAAAACAACGTCGTTGTCAGAGAGATGGCTGCAAAACAGTACCCAAAACATGCTGTTGCAAATGTAACAAAACGTTTTGTAAGGATGCTTTGTACTTTTCCCACCAAAATTAAGAGTGAAATTTAACTCAAAAATAAAATATTTTGTAAGCAAGAAAGTATTATTCAAATAAAGTAAAATTTTGTCCTCGGAAATAGCTTTTTATCATTGATGAGAGAAAAAACTAAAATACGTAAGTGCACAAATATTATCCTTTTTATTCCAGTGTCCTATTTAGAGGACGGGTCAGATTTCTTATATAAAATATATAAATTTTTCAAATTTTGTTACATTTAGTTTGTTTCGGTTTAACTTACTTAAGAAAATATAATTCTACTCAAATTTGAGCAAAATAAATAAATTGGGATAAATCGGGTTAATTTAAATTTTATAAAATGATTTTATATTTTTACTTTTCATTATATACTACAACTAGATGACACTTTGAATAGCATTGTATATTATATTTGAAACAAGCAATTTTTACTATTACACATTTTTTACACGAGCCAACAGCTGTAAGTGGTTCAAAATTGACTAATTAAAGCTATAACTGGTTAAAAAAATTCTTTCGAGTCCCGTATTTCCTACTTTAACGATCAAGTGATTGTTATTCTATAGAAAACCTAGTTAAATCGTAGAATTCAATAATTTTATATATTTTAAAAATGAATTGTCTATATTTTAAATGAACTGTCTATAGTTATTCTATGAAATAACGGATTCCACACTATTTAATGATAACATATATAATAATACTTCCATTTCATTAAGTATATGTATTCTTAAAAATGTCATTGTATTATATTTTGCAAAATATGTTATTCTTTTATTGTTTTTTGATCTATTATCTCTCGATTATAAAGATATTTTAAATATGAATCTAATATCTCTTGTTTTTTTATTTCTTATGTATATAATTACCCAACCACTCTGTCATTTTAATTTGTGCGGATTCATTTTTCAAAATTTTTATTGTATCAAAAAATTAAATTAGCGGTGTCATTTTACTACAAATAAAAAAAAAGGCAAACCAAATATGTAAATTTTTACTTCATTTTTTAATCAGTGATGTCTTGAAAAAGATAATATAAGATTAATTTAAATACTTAAAGGGAATTATTTAGACATAAAACGATTATTTTCTTTTTAATTTAGAAAATGGGGGGAATTAAGTATCCTATCGATAATCAGTGCATTTAAAGCTATTTAGTAAAAATTATCGATATAAACATTGACATAAATGGCTGAAGAAGCGCATTAATTTTAATGAATGGGTACTTATTAAGGTTTATGCATATTTCATCGTGAAATAAAATACCATTTACATAATTATACACTTAAGTGGATAATTTTTTTTTAATAATGATTCCTTAGCTTTCACTTTTTTTTAAAAAAGTAATTGCCCTTTTTTTCCGAACCGAAAAGGTAAATCTGAAGCTGCCGTCATTTAGATTAATGTTCAAGTTACTTCCTAAAAACAAGAGTAGCTGGTTTGAGTAGATAAATTGCGTTAATTTAATTAAAAACTACTGTTAATTTTAACTCTGAAATTGTTTTTTTTTCGTCTTGGAGGTAAGGAATTTAAAAAAAATGAAATACAAAGTAATGTTTTTTATTGTTTGAACTCCAGTAAAAAAAACATTCACTGCATTTATTCACAGTCTCTTTTTGTTGTTGTTGTTTGAAGTATATAAAGAATGCGATGGCATTTTTGATATACGAATTTCATTTGTTTTGTTTCCAAGCTTTTGAGTGTAGACTCCCGTAAGTAAAAGACGTAACTCTCATAATGGAAATTAATTAAACTCAAATTAATTCACTCCCCTATTTTTCATTCCGTTAACACATAGAATAACAAAAGATTCGCCGCAAAGAAAGGTTAATGCACATTATATCTGTGAATACTCAAACTTCCTTATACTAGTATTAAGCGAATGAGTGAGTGAGTGAAAATTAACATCGCAATGTTCAGTTACTCGAGAGCTTTTGGCGACGGATTTCGTAATTTTGAGCCACGGTCAAGTGACGAGGATGACATTAGAGCTGGCACCCCCGCTCTCCCAACTACCATACCACACCAACGGGAGGACGTTTGAGCTCTCGACAGATTTAAGAGAGGGGTTCGGCACATAAAATTTCGATTTTGACTTTTTCACATTTTTTTAAATGTTCAAACATTTCTGCTTAAAATGATATATGATACATAGAAATACGATAATTAGAAGTATTTTTATTTATTTTTAAAAAGAAGTCACTCCCATTGACAAATTACAAATGTTTACTTTAAAGCCTGTTTTCGTAAAATACAATATTTTTCCCTTTATGTACCTTTTTCTCAAAAACTAATTAATGTAGGATCCTCAAATTTTCAGTGAGTATACTTTCAATAGGTTTACACGTTTTAATGGAGGGAATAAGATATATCTAGAAAACTGTTTTAGATAATGTATGTTTAAACTAAATTTTAAGGGGAAAAAATTGGCATTTTCTTAAAAATTCATAATTATTTTAATTTTTAACAAAAAGACAAAGCTCTCCATTAAAGTCTTATTGATTGTACATATAATCTACTGTGAAAATTTCATTTATTAGTAACTAGAAGTTTCTAATAAAAAAGTACATAAACTTACCTAATTTAACATGGGCTCCTATGGAAGTGCCGGACCCCCTTAACATGCATCACTCCCCAACATGGCGTGTTTTCAGCGGTACTAGGCTCAAACTCCTCACATTTCTGGAGTGTGAAAGTCTGAAAACTGAAGTGTCTTTTTGGATGTTATCCCCGTCACATGAGTATAGGTCAGAATTACAAGATTCGTCACAAATACACCTCGATTTGTTTCAGAGTATGACGCGAATTGATGAATCAAACATTCTTTGCACTTTCCTGACTTACGAATATCTTTTGGTTTTTTACATCTTGCTAGGCCATTTTTTACAAATTAGTAGTCAGATATTTTTTCATCATGTTATTTCTGTAATATCTGGTCAACTGTTCTATAAGTTTCCTTAGGTAAAGACGATTTTGTGTAAAGCTTGTTTTTTTTTTTTTATCTATAACGCTACCATATACACCCGCAACTCTCCTTGGGTGTCAGTTTCTGTAAAACACATTCTAAGCTATACCACTAAAAAAAAATGCTTACTAAACTTCATCTATAGGTCTAATAGTGGTAAAACGGGATTCTTTCTTCTAAAGGGTATTTTTAGAGTATAGAACTTTAAATTTGCAATAAAAAAACGATGTATTATTCGATTGACATGAATTTTTTTTTATTCGAAAGATAATCTTGTGGTATTACATTTTAAATATGATTTCTGGCATAGGACTGCCACGGCTGGCTCGGATGTAGTCCAATCTGGACGTCAATTTTCGATGACTTTTTTCCAACATTTGTGGCCGTATATCGGCAATAACACGGCAAATGTTGTCTTCCAAATGGTCAAGCGTTTGTGGCTTATCCGCATAGACCAATGACTTTAGATAGCCCCAAAGAAAATAGTCTAGCAGTGTTAAATCACAAGATCTTGGAGGCCAATTCACAGGTCCAAAACGTGAAATTAGGCGGTCACCAAACGTGTCTTTCAATAAATCGATTGTGGCACGAGCTGTGTGACATGTTGCGCCGTCTTGTTGGAACCACGGCTCCTGGACATTATGATTGTTCAATTCAGTAATGAAAAAAGTTAGTAATCATGGCTCTGTACCGAATCACCATTGACTGTAACGTTGTGGCCTTCATCGTTTTTGAAGAAGTACGGACCAATGATTCCACCAACCCATAAAGCGCACCAAACAGTCAGTTTTTCTGGATGTAACGGTGTTTCGACATACACTTGTGGATTAGCTTCACTCCAAATGCGGCAGTTTTGTTTGTTGACGTAGCCATTCAACCAGAAGTGCGCTTCATCGCTAAGCAAAATTCGCTTATGAAAATCGGGAACAGCGGCAATTCGATGAATCTACGCCTTGCTTGATGATCGGTTTGATGAATTGGCAAACCAAACTGAGAATAAATCACTTGAGAGCTGTTAAATCAGTCGCCATCTTGGAAAGTAATGCCAACTTAAACTTCTATACCTGGAAAAACACTCTTTATAACGATCCCATACATCCTCTTAAATCCTCTTGTGAGTCGATTTCCCCAAAATCTGTTCTTGGCCCACTCGATAAAAGAAACGTTTGATGAAATTTAAATCTCTGAGTGGAGAAAAAAAATGGGAATTTTTGTGCATAACGTCCCTAAGATTCCTTTAGCAGTCGATTTCTAAAGGCTATTTTCGGTAAAAGTACGAAAGCTCTAACTAAACGCGAAGCATATTTTTCAGGCACAAAAAGACCCCATTTCCATGTAAATTTGCAAAGTTATAACTCGTACCTCTGTTAACAATATAGTGCTTTTAAAAATTTCAAAATATTCCGTGAATACTTTCTTTTCTGTTTTAATACGTGAAGGCAAAGCCCATTTAACATTACGGTATAGGATAAAAAATGCAAAACACATTTTTATACCAGAAAAAAATGAATCAACTCGGTTAAAAATGGGAAATATGATAAAAATGCTGCTCTCTAAAGGATAGTGAAGCCAGAATATCATATTAATTTTCCATTTTTTATACATCTGAAAAAAATATTCCGAATTCGGGTCTATTCTTTAACATTAACCGAAAACAGCCTTAAAACCGATCTTAACGAATTTTTACTCAACAAAAGAAGTACGTGTATCAAATATAAAGTTTGTAGCTCTAATAGTTTCGGAGGTGGCCGCGGTAGCCGAGTGGTATAAGTATTGGATCGTGGCTTGCCTGGTCACGAGTTTGAGTCCAGTACCACTAAAGACCCGCCGTGTAGGGCAGCGATGCACGTTAAATCTTTCGAGAGCTGAAAAGTTCTCCTGTAGGTGTGGTGGGGTAGTTAGGAGAGGGTTCCAGCTTACCATGGTTCAAAATTACGTGGTCCCATCGCCAAACTGAACAGTGCGATGTTAATATTTAATCAATCAATCTAATAGTTTCGGAGCTCTCCTTATGAGTACGTGAATGAGAGAGGAAGTGGGGTTAGAAAAGGTTATAAACTGTACATAAAACTGCTAACATAATATTTCATGACACCTTCAGCTAAATCTACTAGGTAAAATAGAACATTTTGTTTTTTGAAATTTATCTCTCTACCACAAAATGTTACCCTACAAAAATTATAATTTTACAATTCTGGAAAGTCTATCATCTAAATGATTTCTTTTTCTACTTGAGGAACATTTAAAACAAAAGATGTCTGAATTAAAACCCATAGGATGTATCATAAAAATAAATATAAAAACTTATCCATTAGAACTAATCAGGAAAAAAAGATTAAAACTATTTTTGAGAAGCGGCCAACGCTTTTACCATGCTGAATGACACCGGTGAGGTGTCCCCCCCCAATTCTCTTATCTTCACATTCTTACATTTTTTTCGATAAAGGGGAGGAAAAAAAGAGGAAATGGAATCTTCTGGGTTAGTGTTACTTCTTTCTTCCCCGAACTTTTATCCTCTCGGGAAGAATCCACACTTTTTGCCTTAGTTCTTCGTCAATCATTCCCAGCATTTTCGTCAAACAACGAAGTAATGAATGATAGAGTAGAACGGTGCGGTTTTTCATTTCCCTTTCTTAAGAACTAATAAAACCCTGTTCAGAGAGAGAAGAGAACTAAATCCCCAAGACATTTGTACCGATGTAATTGTGATAATTGGGGGCGAACTTGAAATAAATACTCACGACATATTTTTGTATTGTTAATGCTCATGGTATATTGTTCTCCCTATTATTTGGTTATTATTAGATTGCACATACGTATGTATGTTTCTGTTAGAGAAAGGGATAAGAAAATTATTTTATTTTTAATGTACAGTAATACTCCGAACTTACGCAATAGGTGGGACTGAGTGATAACCACGTTAGTCAAATTCGCGTAAATCGGGGAAGATTTCGTATAAATACACCTAAATTACATTTATTTGGGGCCGGAGATAAAAAAAAAATAATCTAGGAAAAAAACGTAGAGTAAAATCTTAGTTAACACAAATACAAAATCGCAAACCGAAGTTATATTTATGTAGAGTTTCATGTAATCTAAAAAAAAGTAGTTTGCTAGCTCAAGGACTTTTTCTCCCGCAAAATTTACTCGTTGCATGCTGATGATTTTTTATTCCTTGTTGAAAAAATACGCTCATCGTCGGAGTCTATTTTCGAAAATTTGTGTAACTCTTTTTCATTGAAACCGGGGCCTTCTGTAAAATCCCCAACCGTCATTTGATCATCTGATTGAACTGATTCTAAACACTCAAGTTCTCTTCCAATTCGTGATCTTGTCCGTGTAAATGGGAAGATATACACAAAGAAAGAGAAAGAAAGGGCAGTATATAGCTTTCCATTTAGAGGGGGGGAATATAAGGATCACAAATAAAATTCGACCGCGTTTGACAAAATATGATCTCACCAGTGAGTTTTCAGATGTGAAATGTCATATCGTATGGATGAACACTTGGCAACACCATAAGCTTGAATTATTAGTGATTTTTTATCAGTATTTAAGCCGAATAATGATCATTTGTGGAAATTTTTTATTTACTTCTTGAATCTGAAGAATTCTGGGGTGGCTGCTTGAAGAAGCATATGGTGCGTCTTTGAGTGAGAGAAGTTATCGTAACTGGTTAGGACAGTGTTCCTCAAAGCGTGGGGCGCACCCCCTGGGAGGGGGGGCGCGAGCATATAGAAAATTTAAAGATTTTTTTTAAAAAAAATAATCGGTAAGAGAAGTAAAACAAAATACTTTCTTCAATAATTAAAAAAAAATAAACAACACTGATGTAATTTATGTTTATCATTTGGCGTTTTTCCGTCAGCAAATAGCTATCTTTGATCCCAAAACCAAATTAAAGAAAAAAAACAATTTGTTTAATTTGCTGTATTTCCTGAATGAGAGGGGTTTTTTTATTACGTTTTAACATAAAATATTACTCGTCAAAAGAAAAAACGAAACCCAGACCCTGAGAAAAATTCTAAGAAGATAAACAATTCATCACTGTACTTATTATTGAAATACTGTACGCTAGTTGTAGAAAAACAAAACAAGACATGATTCACTTTTCAGCCAGGCTGCATAATACATTTTCTAATCCTTTGATTGACCTTCAAACTTACTGGTATGGTTAGTTCTACATTAATACCGACCCATCTTGCATGTGTTTGTTTTTTGCTTAGGGAAATTGCAAATAATAAAGAGTTTTACGATATTTGGAAAATAATTGATTGATTTAAAGGATAATTAGATCATCCGTATTTTTTTCTGAATACACTTTTAACCCGGAAGCGGTGCCGCGGGGCATCTATTATCTCTATTGAAGGAAGTTGAAACCTATCAAGCAAAAGAAATACCTGCTGAAAGAATGCATATTATTCATGATTGAGAAACGCCATGAACATGAAACGAAAGGAAAATTTTCAAATGCTTCCTAAAGAACTCCATCAACTTAAAGTATGAAGCCATAAGAAGTGTACCATAAGGTTCAGTTCGCCTTGTCAAAAGACACAAGAAAGAAAAAGTTCAACTTGCTATTTGTTGATCCCCAAAGGTGTCACGAGTTCTAGCCACCACTAAAGACCCACCGTGTAGAGTGAGGATACACGTGAAATCTGTCGAGAACTCAAAAGAGGCCAGCTCAAGTATCGTCCATGTCATTTGATCTTGGTTCGAAATTACGAGGTCCGTCTCCAAAAGCCCTCGTGTAGCTGAACAGTGCGACGTTAATATTCACTCGGTCTCGATCATGAAAGCTCATTAAAACTACAATAACTTGGAACAAAATATGACAGCTTTGCTAGCAAATAACATTTCTGTAATATTAGTGAAAAGTGTCTCTGACTTGCGTCCTTTATTTAGGTCTTGCACTTTTTGAATAATTTTGGTTCAGTTTTATTGGATTTTTTTCTCAAATCATCAAAGAAAAAAATTGAATATAGTCCTTGAAAGCATTTAAGTAAACTTTCTCTTAATTAAATTTTTCATTGGAATTCCGATTTGTATCGTGTACAGTAAAAATAATTTTTAACGAATGATTGGGGTGACTGAGTCCCCCCACACTACCATTAGCGTTAGTATCGAGTGCGCGCTGCTCCCGGCTTAAAACATTTTAAAGTATTCTCGTTTTAAATATTAAAAAGTAACACAATTATTCTTCATCGGAATTTTATATTCTTTTTTCATTATTTAACATTAATTCTAAATGCTAATTATGTGAGGTTTAAAATTATAGTTCTTTTTAACAGTTATTTACAATTATAGCATTTATCTAAAAAAAAAATCATTTTTTACATTTTTGTATACAATGTCGTGCACGCAGTTTTACTCTCCTTACAGTTCAGCTATTATATCAAGAATAATGTTATACTTTTTTAAAAATGAACTCACATTACCCGAAGAGCCGGTGTTTCAGGCAGTATACGTTTTATATATCAGTACTGAAGAAGGTATTTTATAAATAATTTTTTAATACTAAATTAAGAAGAAGTTTAATAATTATTAGGGACTTTCATGGGCTTGTCTTGCAGAGCAAAGTTTTCAAAGGAATATTTAATATCACAAATTGACTCTCTGAGTTATTTGTCTATATATTTAGCTGAGATCTATATTTTGTCTTCAAAGCTGCCACCGCAGAAAATCCCCAGTTTAACAAAGGTAGGATGTTGAGAATGGTAATAATATACGAAGTGATTTTGTTTTCAGTACAGAAGATTTATCATCCACCTCTACCCAAAATTCAAAGAGCGATTTATTACAAAATTGCCTTTTAATTTTTCAATTGATATGAATTTTATGAAGATTTCTTCTTCGGAAGTTGAGAGCTCTTCTGGAGTATCTTGAAATAGATACCTAATCCATTCGTAACTTGTTACCAAGTTGTCCTCATCCAGAAAATACTTTTTAAAATTCTTTGCCAATCTAGCTAAATGATTTTACGTGGTTTTAAAAACAACTTTCACATGTTGTTCTTCAGATTTGTAAGTTTTAACACATAACGCGAGCTGGGGCTTTTTTCCACATCATTTACTTCAGTAGTGCTTAATCAAAAATGTAAGTATTTTGAGAATATTTCATTGATTTAATTTTGGAACCATGCTCGTCTGTGTACTTGTTGATCCTTTATCGTTGAATGATTGCTTACGACTTAAAAATTTTTGTATGACTTTGTTATAATCTATTGCCGTAAATACTTAATGACCGTGAATTACAATTAACGTGCAAATTAAAAATGTACATTCACTAGCTAGATTCGGTAGCTATAGAAGTATCGAGTCGACCAAAACTGACTGGAATTGTACCAGGAAAAGCATTTATTTGTTTTGCGCAGACGTCCGATAGTTTGCCTAGACTCACGCAAACGTACCCTGTATTGCCAGATGTGATGGATATGATAAAGAGCAACATAGACTAGACTATTTTTCGAATGGCATTTGTACTTTGAGAAATGGATGCTGAAGGAAATAAATCTTTAATTAAATATATCATTTTGCGATCTGTTAAAATTTAAAAATTAGAGAAAGAAAAATAACATAATAATAAGTAAGTAATATATATATTTTAAGTAATTTTCTTAAAATATATATATTACTTAAAAGTTATATGCAAAATGTAATATACTTATCGTATTGATGTGTACGGTTTATAATTTAAGATCGTATTGTAACTTTAGCGTCTCTCTCTCAAAGTACATTTTTTTTGCATTAAATACATTATTGTTGTACAGGGGGCGCGAAAAAAATTATGATTGAAAATTGGGTCGCCAGTATTGAAAGTTTGAGAAACCCTGGGTTAGGAAGTTGAGGACGAAGAACGAAACCGATGCAAGAACTTGTACTTACGTAAAGTGACTCAAAAAACGATTTCAGTTCATTAAAAATCATTGGAAATGACTCAAGAGATAAAAAAAATTGAAGTCAAGAAACTGCGAATGGTCGGTATTGCACAAGTAAACTGTTGCTTTCAGGCATGAACAAAGATTTTCTCGATCGTATAGCCACTGTATCCACTACAAAAAAATGTATCTACTACGATAGTCAAAAGAAGAAAAATCGTGAAAATTAAGGACCACATGCTTCAACAACCGAATATTCGAGGGAAGAAAATCATGTTGTGTATTTGGTGGAATCCGCTTCTTGTTGTGTATTATGAGTTACTCAAACCAAATAAAACCGCTACTGGCGCTCTCTCTACCTCAATTGATGAGAACGAGCTGCTCACTCGAAGAAACAGGTGCTCCCTACGAAAAAATTATACTTTGTCATCATAATGCTTGTTTTCATTTTGGGAGCTGCTCAAAACCTACTTGGAAACACTCAGTTGAGAAGTCTTACCCCATTCTCACCACATTCAACATACATTGCCTTTTTTGATAATCATTTGTACCGCTCGAAGGCACATGTCCTATTTGAGCAAAGCTTTATTATCATATGAAGATACAAAAAATTGGGTCGATTCAGAGATAGCCTCAATAGATGAAGCGTTCTTCTACGCCATATCCGTATACTACCAGAAAGATGAAGGAAAAAGTAGTGGCTAGCAATAAACAATACTTTGAATAAAGCTTAAGATGGTTACATTTTATAAGGAACTGGGATACGTCAATCCCTCAGTCCTCTATCTTGTTTTAGAATCGGCTTGGTTTGATCCTTGGCTGGTGATGGTGGGCGTGGAAATCGGTGGCAGGAACCAATGGGATAGCAGATGCATGACTTCTCATGAGTGGCTTTGATTGGATGATGGGGTGAGCTTCGAAAATTGTACTTGGGAAAATTTTTAAAGAGTAGCTATTGATGTTAAAGTTTAACAATTGATGGTAAAATATTCAAGGAAATAAAATAAAAATAATAATAAAGCATAATGTATTGTTACTTCGTAATAAATGCCCATTTCTTTTATAAAAAACGGTGGAAGCATTGGTACTTCTTTAAATATGTGACGCTGTCTGTTTGTGAAACCCACATCGATGTTATAACTTGAAATTCCATGCTTTTAGGAACCATTGTTTCGAACTTCACCGCTACTCTGAGAATTTTCCTGTGTGCAATAAAGACAAATTTCTTTTAGTGGAAATTTATTATTCACTCTTATTCCAAATAGAAAGCAAAGCAAGTAACTTCAATTCCCTGTGAGGTCTCTGATTCTTTCCCTTCACAGGAATACAGTTCAACTACTATAATGAACAAAATTTTAGATAAAATGGATATCTTTTTTTAGAAAGGAACAAACACTACGCGAAACAGAGAACTTAGATGTAAGATAAGAGGAAAGATTAGAAGTGAAGTGAGAAGAAGCGTTCACGTTTTCTTTCAGTAAGCGATAAAAAAAATGGTAAAGAGATTCGTCATTAATCATCGCTGCTCTGGTTTCAGGAAATGCATTTGAATAATACGGGTAGAGGGAATTTTTAAGACTCAATTTACCTTCACTTTATAATGTTATGTAATCTCATGAGATTTCAATTCTTTTCAATTCAAAGTGGCTCAATCAGTTGAATTACTTTAAAGGAACCTCAAAAAACAGAGACAGGAAAGTTTCTAGGCAACTAAATATTTAGCAATTTCTAGTGTTGCTCCTTTTTTCAGATTCGCAGTCTTCTCTTGACCAATTTTATTAATAGGATGAGAATTTTAGTCCCAAATACATAGAAAAAATCTATATAAAAAGGCAGTGAGTAATACAATTGGATGGATTATTAGGTGATTGAGTGTTTATTAACGTCACACACTCGAAAGCAAATCAAGGTTATTGGCTAAAGGATCTCCCAATTTAGAACCCCAGTCAAGTGAGCTAGCCCTCCTTCTCTTAGCCTCCACACCCCACCAATGGTATACTATTGGAGAATCTTTATAGACAAAAGCTATATACGATTTATATTTGTAAGCAACTTTTTAGAATTACATCTTTCTAGGGAAAAATTTTTGGAATGACTTTTTTAATAATTTAACGAGTCTTTACTAATATTAAATAAAATCAAAACTATTATTCTTATTGGCTAAAGGGAAAAAGTCTTCGGTGTTCGATGACATGAAAAAAAATTGAGTAAAATTTAGTACTTGATGCAAATAATCTCAGCATCTCCATTCTTGTATTTTAAGAATACTATTTACATTATTAATTTGGAAAATGCGTAGGAAGAATTTTTTTACGCTTCTTAGAACGCCCTCCTGAATTCAATTTAGAAAAAGTTTGTAAATTTAATTTACGTAATCAAAGTGAAAATTTCCGATAAAGAAAGTTTTCAAAAGAAAACATTTTCTTAGAAAAAGCTAAGTTCTATACTTGTATTTTTAAAATTTTATTTATGAATCTTATTCATTTTCTTATCTCTGATTGATCTGTTTAATCACCTGAACAATCCTTATAGCTTCTTTTCAGCTTAATTCTGAATTCTTCTTCTGTTTAAAAAGCATGAACTCGATATTTTAACAGGATATCCAATTAACTTTTCTTATCATGTAAATTCTATAACAAAATCCGTTAGATGTTAATTTTTTATTTAACATTTGCAAGACGGAAAGCTGAAAAGGAATTGTCTTATAAAAGAAAACTAAAAATTAACTTCATAGTAATTTGAGGAATCAAATACGCAGTTACAAGAACAAACACACTGATAGACAGAAGATTCTTTTTAGGATCTAAGAGCAATTGTATTCATAAATTAATCTATCAACAATGTTATTTAGTTCATACGTAGCCAAGGTCATTGAGTAATCTCGTCATAGAGTTGGTGGCAAATGACATTTCAGAAGGAACGGCTGTTCTAGTACTCGTCCTGTAGAGTAGAGGTCACCACTCCCTGGGCTGCAGATCAATAACGGTCCGTGGATCAAATAGTCCCGAGCCGCACAAGAAACATTAAATTATTGTCATTTAATTTATTGTGGTGTATTTTTCTCGGTTTTGTGCGACTTTTGGTGGAAATCACTTCATTGTCCATGTTAAACCATTTTATATTCATTTTTTGTGAAACTCTTTTTTTATTCTGAAGGCATGTTTAAATACAATTAAATTAAAATCGTTAAATCAAAACAATTTAAATATAAACAATCAACGTCTTTCCACTCTGTGGGCCGTGGTAGAATTATCAAACATTGACCGGTCAGCGGCAATAAAAAAAGAGTTGGAAAGCACTGGTGTAGAGGAGCTGATGAATATTACATTTGTTACGGTGTCGAGTGTGACCTTGAGGGTCTATCACGTATTGTGTTGAGGGCAATCGTGCATCGTGTTGAGGGAGATTGTGCATCGTGTTGAGGATATCGTGCATCGTGTTGAGGAGAATTGTGTGTTAGAGATCGTGCATCGTGTTGAGGGCAATCGTGCATCGTGTTGAGGGAGATTGTGCATCGTGTTGAGGAAGATTGTGCATCGTGTTGAGGGAGAATGTTAATCATAACATAACAGGAGAAAAATTTAGTTATATATATTTTCCTCAAATCACTACTACAGCTAGCCTTTACAAAATTTAAAGATGGAAATCAGAAGCTTTTGAATAGGAGGTAAGCAAACAACGAGCCAACCCTTCTTTTAAGGGAGCAATCGAATCTCTTTTAAAAATCTCCGTTTCAATGGTATTTCCTTCTTATACACTCTCAAAAGTCCTCTTGAGAATAGAATTTCAAGTGCAATCAATAGATGTGTAGCTTATGACTATTGCAATGTCAGAGTAGTATCTTATGAGAAAAAGTTTTTGAGAATACTTGGTTATTATTAAATAGGCACTTGGTCCAAGATCTATAATGTGACGCTATAGATCTTGGGAGTTTTAGAATGTACAATGAAGTGTGTTTTTTTTTAACTTTTGAGATCATTAGGTCATTTGAAGACTTTAATATTATGTGTTTCAATGAAACCACCATCTGATGATGAAGGTTACAATATCATCATTAGGAGATGGCTCAAAATTATTGGCGACGTTTGATTGCAGATAGTGTACCGGGTAACTGAATTAATAAATCGAGTACTAGTTAATAAACAAGAAAGATACATTTTAGTTTATTGACAGTGACATTATTGCCAAGACCGCCATTTTACCCCTCAGCAATGAAAACTGAATCAAATTATTAATGATATGTCATTTCTTATAGTGCTACTAGTTTTACTTATATGGGAAATTCGTGCCACAGATCCTTTGTAATCGTTACGAAACGAATTTTAAGAGCATCTTCCCCATCCGATTGGGAAATTCAAACAATTACAGGAGAAGTTATTAATTATTTAGTATTTGGATTGTGGCGATTAAAATTCTTGGGGGGGAGTTATATTCAATTCATTGCTATATGCTAACATTATCGTTATATTATTGTCGTAGTAAATGTTCTGAATTTTGCGTGGTTTGGTTTATTAATAAAATGATCAGAGAAAAATTTGAAATGTCTACAAATATATATATATTTGGAATTGAAAACATGTATGGTGGAAAAAATTAATAAATGTATTACAACACTTATTCATAACTCTAGTTATAAACATGCCATTCAGAGAATTCTAATCTAACAAAAATTATCATTATTTAAATATTGTAATTTTTACGTGATCGATATCAGCACAAACATTTTGTAACATCATGAAAACCTCTGAAAAGTTTCCCGATGAATAGTTGTTTTCTGTGGCGTGACTGGGGTGCATTTCGACAAATTTAATGTCCTCAAGATCTATTCACATGAAAACACATGTGGTGGTTCA
>BMAU01015993.1:0-103179 GCA_019973935.1 Trichonephila clavipes | reverse complement strand
GCAGGCGCAGTGAATTGAAACTGAAACGAAAACTTTAGAACTAGTGAAAGTAGAACCGAAACCTGTGGACTTTTAAAAAAGAGAGAAAAGCGAGCAGAGAAAGACGGAGGTGCGCGAGCAGGCGTTACCATGAAAACATCATCGAAACTTATCTGTTAGAATAGCTACCTTTTAATTAATTTTTGTTAAAGTTTAAAATAAATGTGAAAAAGACAAAAGTCTTGGACCCCTTGTTGTCTCCCACAAATTATGGGGGCTCGGCCGGGATCGAAAAAATTTCGATTTTGAACCAAAGTCTGGACAATGAACAAAAGCGTCCGTGAAGGAGACGCTCCGCCATTTTTTTGGAAACTTCGTTCAACCTGTGTAGAGGTTTGAACTCAGCATGAAATACTCCGCCTGTGTAGAGGCCGGGATTGAAAAAAATTTCGATTTTGATCAAAGTTTAGAACGTGAACAAAAAGTCGTCCGTGGAGGAGACGCGCCGCCATTTTTGGAAACTTCGTTCAACCTGTGTGAGGTTGAATTTTAAACTTCGTTCCGCCTGTAGAGGTTGGAACCATCGACAAATATTCCGCCTGTGTAGAGGTTGGAACTAACTCAGTGTGAATAATCCGCCTGTGTAGAGGTTGGAACTAACTCAGTGTGAATAATCCGCCTGTGTAGAGGTTGGAACTCTTTCATAAACACCTGCGAAGAGGTGTCAATTCGAATAATTACCGGAACTATTATTACCTGCGAAGAGGTGAAATCAGTGGAATCAACGTTTTTCTTCAATTATTGGATACATCATACGTGCGAGCAACAAGGGAGCTAAAAAAAAAAAAAAAAAGGTAGATCTTTCCATATTTTTCTAAAATGTATTAAAACGCTCTTAAAGAGGATTTCATAAGAGTTGTTGAGGATCTAGACGGTACTGTGGAGAGTACGGACACCATAGCTAAACTAAAGACTAAAATTGAGAAGAGTAGTACATTTGAAAGTGATCCAGATTTCGTTAAAACTTTAATTAAAAACTGTATAGATGAGAGGGTATCGCGAAACGAAAGGGATTTAGAAAAACAGAAAATTGAACTTGCTAAACTACAGTTAGCAAAATTAGAAAAAGAAGTCGAACTTCAAACGGCTAAAAATAAAGCATTAAGTTTAAATCCTGCAGCTAAAGTCGAAGAGAAACAGTTCGAAACTTTAAATAAGGAAACCGCAACTCATATTGGCATTCGAGAAGCAGAAGATTGGTTTAGGCCTATCGATTTAGCTAAAGAGTGTGATATTTATATTTCATCTAGAAGCGGATCACATAAAGAAACTCTTATTACTTGTGGATATACCGAAGACCCCTTTAAAAATAGATCACAAAACTTTAAACCAAAGATTAAAGAGAACTATCCCCAATATCTTGAAAGAGAAAATAAAAATTGCTTTATATGCGGTGATTCATCTCATTACGCAAGAGACTGTGAGAAGCGTTTTAAGCTTAAAGAATCTTACATCCATAATAGAATAAACGTGAATACTTTGAAAGTCGAGAGCGAAAAACAAAATAGCGATGAGTTCGCACAACTTCAATATGTAAGCATTTTTGTAGAAAATCAGCCCGTAACAGCCTTGATTGATTCAGGTTGCCAGATCCCAGTTTTAAATTCTCACTAATTAGAGTGCAAACACTTTCCGAAGAAATAATAACATTAAGCTCGTGTTTTGGCGAACAGCGAATGGTAGAAGTTAAACCCATAAATATTTCTCTTAATCAACTCTCTCCCGGTTTAAGTGTTCCAACGGCAATATCACCGACCTTGACCGAAGAATTTATTATACATCCCAGTGTATATGCTGAAATAAAGAAACTAGGCCACGCAAAGAGCGATGTTTAATTGAATGAAAGTGAATCCTCTTTAGGTGCTTATGCTTATCCTAGTGTTGTTTCTGTTTCAAGTGTGATAAAAAACTCTAGTTATGATTTGCCACATGTTAAAAACTTTAATACTAGAAATGATTTGAGTTCTCTAATTAAGGATTATAAATGTAATAAAATTAAGAGTACTAAGTTAAAAATGTGTACTAAATTGAAAAATGATATTCCTGTGTGTCAGAGAGCCAGACGTTTATCTTGTTCTGATAACCCTTCACCTATGAATACTTCAAAACAAAGACGGTTTGCAATGCTCCGACGAATCTTCCAGCCCTGGCAGTGGAAACGGAGGAAAAAGAGAGATCGTTTTGAACAGACGTCCAGAACTCTAGAGAGGAAAATATCGATGCGTTCAACCAAAGAACTCATTAAAAAAGGCGTTCTTATGCCTGATGGATCTGATAAAGACCAAGATAGCAGAATAAATGATTCCGTTCATCCTACCGTACTATCGTCATCTCAGAATCATGCCATGCCTGTGAAACATGTGTTTTCCTGTGGAACCTTCCTGATGTCGAAGAGGTGCCTTCACATGATGGAGAAACTGTCTAGTTCAGCAGAATTATGATATGTTAAATCTTTGTGTATTTGTCGTATAGTCCTTGTCTGTTCCGTTTTTTTGTATATTTCAGATTCTCCTCTGGTCTCGATGAAAAAGGAAAAAAGGAATACGTACCGCTGCGGACAGCGTACAGTCAGGCTGGCCGGTTGTGGCATGCAGCCAAAAGCAAGCAGTCTTCGCGCGCAGGCGCAGTGAATTGAAACTGAAACGAAAACTTTAGAACTAGTGAAAGTAGAACCGAAACCTGTGGACTTTTAAAAAAAAGAGAGAAAAGCGAGCAGAGAAAGACGGAGGTGCGCGAGCAGGCGTTACCATGAAAACATCATCGAAACTTATCTGTTAGAATAGCTACCTTTTAATTAATTTTTGTTAAAGTTTAAAATAAATGTGAAAAAGACAAAAGTCTTGGACCCCTTGTTGTCTCCCACATTTATATAAGAAAATCTTTTAAGAATATGAGAATAAAAGAAGAATTATTAACAAGATTATTTCGAATGAAGAAAACGCGAGATGAAAATGTTTTCTGCGCTTTCAAAAAATACACAGAGGAGAAAATAAGTCCGATTTATAAAGTTGTATCGATGAAAACTGATGGGCCCCATCAACGACAGGCACAGTCAATGGGTTCCTGGCTATGTGTATCAGAGACGATGAGTTACCACATTTCCTTTCTTACAATTGCATTATTCACCAACAGGCCCTCTATTGTAATATTTGAAATATGCGTCATGTCATGTGGGAATCTGTATTAAAAAATTGTAAACACAGTTCACGGAAGAAGTATTCAGAGAAGAATGTTTCGGACCCAATTCAAAGAAAACAAATCTGATCACGGGGAATTATTTTATCATGCAGATATTTGTTGGTAAGTCGGAGTTTTTTTTTTATTTTGATTCAGAGACCTACTACTGGAGGTAAAAGGTATTAGAATCAAAAGGTGAAGCGTACATTGAACTTAGTGATAACGTTTGGTTGATATATTTAGATTTTGTTTTTGATATAGCACTTAATGAATTGAACTTAAAGTTGCGAGAGAAAAACCAAACAATAGCAGAATTGATTGGATTTGTTAATACTTTCAAAAGCAAGTTAAAGATAACATCTTGTTAGTTTATGAAGAATGAATTTTAAAAAAATTTCAAAGATATTTTTGATCAGTTGGTAAAAAATGGCACTAAGCAAAAAGAAATATTGTGATGCAATAATAAAAATATACTCCGAATTTGAGAAACATTTTCAAGAATTTAGACTAAAACTTATAGTTGCACTCATCTGTTACCCATCTGGCAATGTTGATGGGGAAAATATATCTGAAAATATCTCCTTCAAAATGAGATGTAATTTTAAAATAATAGCTTTTGGAAACTAATTAAAAAAGTATCCTAATTAAAAAAGCTGCATTTCATTTAACATCGTTCTTACTCTCTACCTACCTGTGTGAATCTGCATTTTCAATGATGAAAATAATTAAGACAACATATCATTCCCGTTTCACAGACGACCACTTAGAATCCAGTGCAAGGTTATCAGTTAGTAATTAGTTATGTACCTAGGTATTCAAGATTGGGGTTGACAGTATGCAGACCAAGTCTTCTACTGAGACCATAACTATGAGAACTAATTTTAAATGAAAATTATTTATTTTTTAATCTATTTTGAGTTATTTGATAACAAATGCATCATTTGGTATTATTAAATTGGTAGGAAAGTTATGCTTGTATCTTGCGCGCTTTGCTTAAAACGAGGATTTAAAAGAGTAAGATTTTTTATTGCAGCTAAGTAGATAAGTACATATTTTGTATTTATTATTGTTATATTATAAATATTGTTGAGCTTTTTTTAGCTCATCACACTTTGGCCAAAGAGTGGACCACCACACCTTGAAAAAATTAAAAGTAGACCGTATCATGTAAAAGTCTGCCCACCCCTGGTTTAGACAAACAAACCAGCTACTCAGAAGGAAGTATCCAGTGCGGTGTAGGCAATTTTCACATGTTAAATAAATAAATAAACAATTTTTTATATAATTATTGCAAAGCCAAGCGCACGATGCGAGCGTCAAGCGACGAGGGTACATATAATCGGTATAATCATGGACGTAGTTGTCAAATGCGATTTTGATAATGGCTAACAATCCCAATGCTCGCCATTCTCTACTCATCGTTCGTATTGTACATGTTGGTTAATTGTATCAATGCACATAGTGTACCAATTAAAAAAATAATAAAATCCTCTAAATTTTGATAGAATTACATTTTTTGTTTACAATTATAATTTTAGTTCAAATTTGAATATACATAAAATAAAATTATTCGTTCGGAACTGAACCCATATATTTTTTTGGTTGAACCGGAATGAAAAAAAAATTATGGTTAGAAACCCTGGCTATAATTGCTATTTTATAATTTAATTTTCTTATTTAACGTGCAGCTTGACTCTACTCTCTCGAAAGTTTGACGACCCCCTGTTCTAGAACATCGAAAGTATTTTGTCTGACGAACTAATAAATAACAGTTGTAATCACAAATTGCTCAAAAATTAGATTTGTTTTTTGGATATAACTGTGTAATATGACGTAAAAATTATATATTATTATAATTCTTGTGTTGACAAACGTAATGCACATAATTGTAATTTATTGTAAGCATTATTAGTACGAATAAATGTAAGATGTGATTAACTGTCAGGGGAAATATAAATCGTGAGTTGATCCTCCCATTCCGCGTCCAGTTCATTGTTCCTTAATTAAGAGCTATTTTGCAGGAAATTGTGAAGGATTAAAATAAAGAAATTAAAATATTAACGAAGCTTATCATTTTAAATAAAAGAAGTAATAATGACACACATGTCTGATCTCTCTATTTTTCACAATTAAGGTTACTTTTGCCACAGAGAAGAGAATTCATTTTTCAAACAAGAAAAAGCTCCTCACATATTAATCTAACATTTTAACTTAAATAATTTATAGAAAATATCACTAATATAAACTTTTCTAATTTATTCAGTCTATCACATTTTTTTACACTAGTAATTTTTATTTGAATCGTTTCTTTTGTATAAGATAGGATCTATATATCTATATAATTTTTACATAAGATACGTTTTCTTCTCTGGGTATTATCAATGAACTGAGAGAAAAATTCAGGTATAATTTTATTGAAAACTGAAGCCTAAAACTTAATACCACATATATTGCTATTGAAATTCAGGTTTGATCTGTTTTATTTTGACGAGCAAATATACTACGTGATATTGAAATTGCAAGATCTAGATAAAGTGAGTAAAAAATTATGGACATTTCAGGATAGGCTAACATCACTGACTTACACAAATGATGTGAAATGCACAGCACTCCAAGACATATTAAGTAAGATGTAAGGGAAGGGACCAATACCCTTACCGTTATTTTACAAGAGTGGAAGTTTTTTTCTTGTCTCAGCAAAGAATGCTAATAATAACAGAGAATTTGTGCAATAACAGAGAATGCCAGGCAGTAGCCAACAGAACTTTTTACGTGAGGCATGGAGATTGGAGTGAGAAAGTTAGGCTGATCTGCGCGTCCAATCTCAACTGACACTAACCTAGACTACTCCACGATTCACCGGAAGTGAGAAAGACAGATAGAACAAAGAAAGGTTAAAAGTTTGAAGGGTTTTAAGATGCGATCAAAAGGAAATGTGTGTGGATCAACGCATCCCCAGCCTACCATTGGCAGCCTCGCCAACCACCATTTTTCTGCATGGCCTGGATAATCCTGATATTCCCTTTTACTTTTCGATTCGTTATAAGTGACCTGCAATCAAGAAGACTGTTGTTGACTCACTGAACACAATGGGCTCATTTGCAATGAACTAGAGTGATGTAGATGACGGAATGGTACTTAGTCATGTTTTAGAATGTGTTACGCTTTTGTTTGTCTAATGATAACCGGTGATAACTGTAGCCTCAACATTGGGACAAGTTCAATCCAGACGCATCTGAGGAACACTCCACCGTGCGAAAATGAGACATCAGAGTTTGGCATATCATCGCGTAGGATAGTAGATCACCTCTGATCCATACTCAAGGCACTATGACGGTTCAACAATACATGGATGATGTACTGCAGCAGATGATAGTCCCATTTAACAGAATATGCTCACCCTTTACCAGTAGAGCAACATCTAACCGCACACGGCAAGAATCATCCAACGTGTTCTACAAAATATATGAATTTTTCCTTGGCCACTATTTGTTCCTGGTTTTTTACCCGTCGAACATGTCTGGGACGTGATTGGATGCCGCTTGCATACTTTAAAACGAGCTATGGTTATTGGTTAGCAGATAATGGAGAGTTATCTTTTAAGCACTGTAACGTCGTGAGTAGCTATCCATCAATAATTAAGGATTACAGGCTAATATAATATAAAAAAATATTGTTTATTTGATAAACAATTCTTAATGAAGTACTATTGCCAAGCCGGTGTACTCAGTTCCTATTCCCATACTCAACGCCATCGGCGTTCATCATCTTTTTCACTCCAATTTCCGGACTCAGCCCTTTTTTCCATTCAAGGCGGGCATCATTCTCTCTCTCCCCGACTCTCTTTCCGTCTCTTTCCGTCTTTGCTCTTTCTTTTCCGTCTCTCCTCCTCCTTCCGTCCGTTCTCTTTCCCGGACTCTCTTGTCCTTTTCCTCCGCTCTTTCTCCTTTCCCCCGGTCCTCTTTTTAAACACCAGGGGTGTGTTCACAACACGCCCCTCGCTCCTTCTTATTCGCAGGTCACCAAAGTCTCTCTTGACCTCCTCCTTCTTCTTATTGGCGCATAACACGCCAAAACACACCCGAGCCGTCTGGCCCAAGGCGCCATAGTTCCTTGTCCACATCTGGACACACTTGTCCATCACGCCACCTGTTTCTAGTATCCCCTTCACAAAACCCTAGAAAAGATGACATGATTATTTTGAGATAGGCTTCGCCTATTGTCAATGGGGTGCCGGCTCTACTTTACTATTATGGCGACCCGACTGTCTCTTTTCACTCCCTGAGTTCAGACAATAAGCAATGGCCCCATGGCCACGTGCACTGGTCATTCCACAGCTGGTGGATCATAAAAATGCAGGGACAATCGATGACGTCATACATGTCCTTGACCAGCTGGTGAAACCATAACACTTATCGAAAGATGGGGATTCACGACAATAGACTATGTCACAGCACCATCAGTACTCTCACTGACTCTGTACTTAGGCATCGTCTGTTAAGATGGATGTGTTGTTACGTATATCGTCATCTGCTTTGGACCTACAGCCTACTAAGCGGACGTTGTTCTCGTTCTGTGTCACGAATATCTTTTCAAAATAAATAACATGCATTATGTTGGTACCTCTATGCTTCCCGAATGTCTTCACTTTTTGATTAATCTTTGGTTTTGCATTTTCAGTGTCACGTAATGTAATACTCTCGAATGTAAACAGTATTATCAAATTTATAGCTCGATTTATTTTACTTTATATTGAAGTCGTTCCTGTAAATGTTTTACTCATTCAGTCGATGAATATTTTTACGACTCCGATTATAATGCAACAGATTGATTTCAAATTTCTTGAACAGGGTGAGGCGTGGGAACTTCCATTTTTGAACATGTTCTATTGTTGTTGGTTATGCCACCTGATCGACAGCAACATCAGATCAAGGTCCACGAAATTTATAGCGGCTAAGGGCTAGAATTTCACGCCTGTCAATATTCTTAGCTATGAGCACCATGCAGTTAAAAGTACAATTCTGCTCAGTTCCACCCCAATTTTGAATCGGAGTGGTCAGGGGCCACACACCTCTTTTCCCCTTCCACCAACCTCACAAGAGGACTTGCGGCTCGACGGCTATTTAGAGTACCGCCACGCCGCGAAGGCACTACACATTTACAAACATCCATGCCTTCTTCGGGGTTCAAACCCAGGTCCTACGGCACCACGGTCAGCTTCACTAACCACTATACCGAATGGGCCTCAGAATATGTTCTATTGAAGTTCATAGGGAGGGGAGGGAGGGGCGTGGTTAAGGGTCCAGTGGAAGGGGTAGAGTTCGATATTTGTGTTCCCGCCCGTCTCAGTCTCAAACATGTTGTGGTCGAGGCAGCAGCGCGTTTTTGCGATGGAGGCGTATTTCTCAACGCCTCCACAGTCTCCTTCGGTCGGTGATGGCATTGCAACGTGCCTTTCATCGTCACTTCGATATTCCTCCACGAGATAATGTCTCTTATAGGAAATGTGTTTTAATGTGGAATGATGCCTTCAGAGCAACAAGGAATGTCTCCGAAGAAAGAAAAGAGTCTCCGAAGACAGTTAGAATACCTGAAATGTGGAATGAATTCACGTGTCAATCCAGACCGGGGGACAATTATCCAAGAATTCTTCTTACCATCTCTCCAAGAAAAGGACCTGGATAACGTGTGGTTACAAGATGGGGTCACAGCCCGCATATCCGGGGTTCCCACGGATATTTTAAGAGCGGCCTTCCCCGAATGACTGATCTCCTTGCGAGGGGATGCAAACTGGCCTGTGTGCTTACCTGGTTTATCCCCTCCTTATTACTTCATGTAGTCTTATCTCAAGAGTTCCAGATTTACAAAGAATGCTGCAAGACCCTGGAAGACATAAGGAACCACATCCGAGCCGAAATTGACAGTCTCCGGTGGATATGCTTGAAAAGGTGACCCAAAGTTTTCAAAATCGACTGCATCAGTTTATTAATGATGAAGAGCGACATTTAACAAACATTGTGTTTAAAACTGAGTAATTTCAAATTTTCAATGCTGTGTGGTAGGTGGAAAATAATAATAAAGTCAAATGAACCATGTAGTGTGTTTTATTGCATTTTCAATACAGGAATTTTCCACGCCCCACCCTGTATATACAGTGAAATACGTTTAACACGAAAACGCTTAAGACGAAATATTTGTTTACATGAAATAATACAATGGTACTGGCAAACTATTATGTATTTTCATGCATTTTTTTTAAAACGAAACGAAAATCGCTTAACACGAAATGACTTTCCTTTTAGATGAGCAAAATACAGAAAACACGACACGTGCCAATACTTAATGAATTGTTTTGAAAGTTTCTGTATTATTGAACTTCTCTACTGCATCACCGGATGAATTTATAGCAGTAGATGGTGATAATGTGTGTACAACCTCAAATATGGAAGACCAAGACATTTTTGAGTTTATTTAAGCCTCAAGAAGTATTATTGATGAAGACGAAAATGAAATGAATAATGTGGCTCCTGTTCCCAGATTCCAGTGGTGAAATGAATAACAAAAACGACATCGAACAATTTGTTGACAGTTTGATGCTAAAAAAGACAATGCAAAGAAAATTATGAAATTATTTCCTAAAAGCTCAACGAATCTTTTACTTCCAAAAAACTTGAAAAATTTGTATTAAATTTTATTAAGTATTTGTAAATGTTTTTGTTTCATTTATTTTTTATGAAATATTTGCATGTATACATATCTATGGAAATAAAATGGAGTCTAATAAACTTAATTTTGTTAAATATATGTTTTTTCTCGGTTTTTTTACAATACCTTTAACACGAAAAAATACTTCAGTTCGCTCAGTTTCTTGTTAAACTATTTTCACTGTAAATGTGTGAGTTTTAAATTTATTATAGAAATACTCGTAGATAGAGAAATAGCCGAATATAGAAAGGAATTTATTAACGTATTTTCAACAAAGGAGAGTGGCTGTTGTGCTTCTGTTCTCTATAACAATTGTCTCAAGTATCACTCAGGGTACCTTTTGATGTACGCGTACCCTACTTTTGAGACAACTGCTTTATAAGTACACATAGAGAAAAGAGATAGAAGAATATCCATATTCTTTCAGCTAGGGAATTACAATGGGTAAAACAATAGGGATGTAAATCGCGTACAGTGGCGTAACGGAGATTATTAGTCCCCTCCCCCCCCATCTACAAAGACAGGTATGTAGTAGGCGACAGTCAGGTCCCCCCCCCCCAGTCATGCGGGGGTGTTCGTTACACCACTGATAGTGGTGTGGTGTGATTAGGGAATAATAGTTATTTTTAGAAAATATACAGATGGTTTTAAGGGAAAGTTTGGTGCTCAGCAATTGCCTAGTGTTTGCGCCAGTAGGCGAGAATTCTTTGTATAGATTGCTCCGAGCCAACTGTTGTAACCTTTTTGTAAATAGTTCGAAAAGTGTAGCGATCCCATATGGTTGGGATCCGTTTCGCTTATTAAAAATCGTCTAATTTACAGTCCATTTAGTTATTTTAGTCAACACCTAGTAAGAATCGTGTTCTTTTTCCTAGGAATTACGAATAAATCTGCAAAACACAGGGTTTGATATTTTCATGCGGGAAATGAAACTGGTGTTTAGAAAAATGTTATTTGTAAAGAAGATTCAAGGAAAAATATATAAGATTAGAATTCAAACTAATTTTAAATAAGATTGTGTTCCTTTTAAACATTAAAATTAATTTGTAAAAGTTTAAATTCCCATAATCCTTTAGTATCCAAAAGTGGTATACTTACTTTAAAGTATGTAAGAAATTTAAAAACATAGATTGATTTTTATAAAAAAAAAATTAAACAGTCAACAACTAATGTATAAGAAAAAATTATGTACAAACTTCCCTCTAAAGATCTAAAATATTGGAAAGAATACATTAGCATTTCAGGAAAGTTGATCGCAAATATTTTTTTATGGCAGCAGCAATATTTTGTTCGAAGAAAACATGAAAAATGTGTCAAATTTAAGAAAGTTTTTAAGAAAACAAATCATAAAAAAAAAAAAAAAAAAAAAAAAAACCCCTCGGAATATTTAAATTTTAAACAAATTAGGTAATAGTGAGAGAAATTCAACATTTAGCAAAATATTTAATTCATATTAATATGCAAATAAATAAAAACCAACATTAAACGTTACAAATGTAAGTCTTAGGAAATTTAATTTAATGTATAATTATATTCTAAGCAATACCTTATACAGACTTAATTTTATTTACTTTATCACTCTTTTTATAAGCGAAACAAGAACTAAGATTATTCGTAAGATTTTTAATCGTATAAGTTGATGAATGAATATTACAGAAAACAGAAGGAAATGTTTAAAATGTTAAAATTAAAATAATCCCTTTTATAAAGGCATAATTATTTAATTCCTAATATGTGACGTTGTATCTAGGTAATCTATAATAATAAAAGTTTTATTGCTAGTTTTATAAAGTTTAAGTAATTAGGATACAAGTAATCATAGGTAAAAAAAACTCAATATCTTTACGAAAAAAAAAAGTTAATCAATACACTCTTATTTCTATAGACAAAATAACTATTATCAATGTATTGCTTACATAAAAAATAAATACACGTTAGTTAAATTATTAACAGAAGATTCACTTGCGGAAAGTCTTTAATCTGTTCATATTTTAGTATAAATTTTTTTATAAAGCTAATTTTTCAGAGTTTACAATTTTGTTACTCTATACATGTATATATTTGTTATTCTTACAATGTGTGATATATGGGTAAGATGTATTCGGAGAATTTCTAAAATATATATTATTATAATTACCTTGCAGCTACATGAAGTTATATTAAGAGTTTAAAATAAAACTGTTAATTTCTTTGTTGTTATTTTGGAACACTATATTGTTATTCCATACCGTTTACCTTTCCGTAGAATGTCGTGCACCATTGTGTCTCATATATGTTTTTCTCCTTAACAAACAGTATTAAAATTAATTTGTTCTTTTATAATTTGTGTAACATCGTTTAACCATAAGCAAATATTTTGAACACACATTATAGAAATCCAACATCTTCCATCAACCAGCTCAATTACACCTGAGACCTTTAGTCATACATAAAAATTAAAATTGTTTTTCGTTTTCCAAAGTAGATGGCAGCAGGATCTTGATACTCACTATTAAGCTCTATGAGTTGCTTTCCATTCTTTCTCTTTGTTTTTAAAAAATATTTTTGGTTTTAACTTGTTCCAAAATGAAAATTACTGCAATTGTGAATGAAAGTTGACGAAATTTGGGTTTTGCTTCAATAAAATTGAAATAATACGCTTAAGAATATCAATTTCACATTTACAATCATGCAGATAACACAACAATAACAACGTGCTGCCATCTATTGTTATTTTCTATAAGATTCTAAGCTTACAAGCTGTTGTAACTAAAAGTAATTTCGCTTCACTTGGAAAAGATTTAAAAAGAATCCATTTAAGAGTAACTCTTAAGCCACATTGCCATTCCTTGAATAACATACTTTTTTCAGCAGAGAAAAATATTTTAATCAAGTATGAAAACATGCACAAAACATTACTTTGATTCATTATTATTGAAACTGAAACACACAGTTTAGGGCGGGGAAACACACACACAATAAATCTACCTACCTTATTAACGATTTTTCAAATTATATATTTTTGTTCATGTAATTTTTATTTCGACTGCCCGAAAGAAAATCGTGCTTTAAATTTAGAAAATTCATGAAAAGAAACGAAGTTTTAAATCAGTATTTGACGTCATTATAATTTAATTTTAAATTTGTGAATAATGTTACTTTGATTCTACACACACCCACATATATGGTAAGATTTTGTGCATACATTTTTGAGTTGACTTACTACGTTCGGAACCATGATTCTGAAAAAATTAATTTCTTTTTAAAAAAATTAGTGTCAGTTGAAAATTAATAAATATGCAAAACCTCTGAAATAGGTAAATCCTTCGTAATACTGTCAAGCTCATTTCTTTTGCATTTCAATAATTTTATGAAAATCAGTGCAGAGAAAAAAAACGTAGTTCGGAAAGACGTATATATACGTCCGGGAGCAATTAACGCACTTAAAAGGTTAAAGTCGTATTGTAGGTTTAGCTTCAAAGTGTATTCGATACATTGTTACTGCATGGAGGGGGCGCAGAGAAAATTATGACTGGATATTGGGTCGCAAATATAGAAAATTTGAGAGAAGCAATGTTTTAAGATATTATTAACATTACTGACGATCTCTTAAAATGTAAAATATAGTGTACTACTGTGGTCTGGATTTGGGGAGTTATAAAGAAAATGTATGAATTACAAATGTTTTAGTGTTTCTAAATAGCAACGAAGGATGTAAACTGCAATTAACGCTATTGGAAATATACCTGTAAGGTAAGGTAGATTACTTATATTAAATGTGTAAAATGAGAATGAATTTCTTTATTTTATTTTTTTGGGATATCCAGTAAATGTATTTATATATATAAACTTCTCTTTTTTAAAAGTATTTTTTTACTATAATCTTCTAATTTTTTAACCGTAATTTTTTCTCTTTACCGTTTATTTATAGTGGAATTCAAGTGATAGTATGGGCGTTCTAGGTTATGAAGGCACACTGGGCGTTCTATCACATTGTTTAGAGCTATGCATATTAAGAATATTTCAAACTTGTCATAATAAATTTATTTACTGTTCATTTTGTTGCTATAATAATGAACACCTATACATTTTGAAGTGAAAAAAATGAAAATAGCTATTACGCATTTAAAAAAGAAAATAAAATTGAAAGCACTTTTTCCTTTTTTTTAAAGTGTTTATTTAACAAAAGAAAAAGCATGTATTTTAATGGAGGCTTCTTTCTCGTATATTGAAATCAAGGCCTAGTTGTTTGAACAGTTTCAAGCGTAGATGTCAGAATGTTACGAAAATTCATGAGGACTAAAAACGAAGCCAAAAAAAAAAAGCCTAAAGCCTAAATCGGTTCCATTAAATTAGTCTAAAATTAAAGTTTTGCTAGCATTTTATAGAGATTCAGTCTATCTGTAATAGCTCCATGCAACTCTAGTACATTATTAAAGAAATTGAGGATATTAAAATTTTGAAAGGAGATTTAACGTTGTATATAGTATATGTTCATTAGGGAAGCATTTTTGTTTCAATAAATAAATAATCCTCCAAATATATTCGATGCATTTAGAATTGATAACTAAGGGCAATTCTTTCGTTTTATTTCAACGCTGGTGATGGTTTAATCGGCCTTTTTAGGTCAACTGTTCCTTACAGGTATCTTCATTCGAAATCCTGTCTTGTATCTGGGCCATTGTGATAGGTCAAGACCTCCAACGTATTTGAGAATCAGTGTAAAACTACAATGAAAGTGAAAAGAACAAATTATTTCTTTTGACTAGTTGAGGTCACAAAGGAAGCACATACTCCAAGGAATGCTTAATAAAGAGTTCGTAGGTGATGATTTTTTTATTCCTCAATGAATTGTTGCAAAACTACTTCATCAGTTAGTTTCATTTTACTTGAAGCAAGATTATAAATTTTTATTAAACTTTGTATAAAACTATTCGTTTGACAATATTTTCTTGAGAAGATTAAATAAAGAAGAAATATATATATTTTTAGAATACTCCAATTTAAACTATATCATATTTCCGTAGGGAACTATAGGCCCTGAGACAAGTAAAAAAGAAGAAATATTTTAAAATTAGCTATGAAAAATAAATTACCTAGAAATAATTTTGTTCTGAAAGGCAATTTTAGAAATGTAAGTGTTAGGGTTCATGTACGCCACTAGATGGCGCTATTTAAATTATAAGGTGTGTATTATTGTTTACGCGGGAGAAGTAAAAAACAACGATTGGAAGGAGGCTATACACTGGCCATTCGCTCTATGTTAGCGATATTGTTTTATAAATATTGTTAAAATAAAACCATTTGAAAGACATCAAAAGTAAGCAAGTTTTCTTGGGAATTTTACCTATAATTGATTATGATAAATCACAAAGTAAAATTTCTTATTCAAATAAATCTATCGTTTCACTGTAATTGTTGTGAGAGATAGAGATAAAATCTTAAAGCTCTATGTTTGCGTTTTCAAAAGTGCGTTTGATAATTATATAGATGCGATTCCTGCCCACAAAGACTCAAGTGGCTGTCAAGTTTTGAAAAGTAGAAGTATTCGTCAGATGGATTGATCTGCCAAACCTCTAGACCATAACCCTATACAGAATATTTGAGTTGTCCTTGGGGAGGCAATTGTAACTCGTCCACCTTATCACACCATTATCCAGTTTCTGAAAGCATCATTCCAAGAAAAATGGTAGAAACAGCCTTTAGGGTTCTTTAACTATTTCTTTTCTAGCACATCAATTCATTTCGAGAAAGCTGCATAACTGTAGGAAAGAAATGCATTCCTTATTATTACGTTGTTTTTTTGTTTATTTCCTCTTGTAACCTCTTTTAGATTTTTTTAAGCTAACGCGCACGTACATACTTTCATTCTTGTGTACCACAATTCTTTCAGGAATTCTTTTTATTACTATACCAACTTGTGCAAGTATTCAATTTCAGGAAAATTTGTCTCGTACTTCTAGAACAAAACATCACATTTTGAAATAAATCACATCCAGCCAACCAAACGAGTTTGATTACAGATTCATTGTCAGCAAAATGATAATTTATTTGTTAACAGTAGGTTTTAAACATCAATTTTGAAGCAATCACGAATTGGGAAGTTCTTTGAAAAATAAAAGATTTATTCTTATTTCATTTGCTATTGAGAAGTAATATCTGTATTATTAATTAGCGGACAAAATTCGAAAGACAGTCCTATTTTCATTAATAAATGCCACAAAATCAAGTACATTGTTATAAATGAATTATCACACAGGTATCTGATACTGTGGGAAACACGATGACAGGAAAATTATTGTTGTTGTGCTTGGCTCTCACGACGACACAACAAAGCAGGGGCGCACAGACTTTTCCAGGGTACCGGCTACTTCAGATTTTTTCAAGATATTGTGGTCCACCTAGTGGCGCAGGTATAGTGAGCTAAAAGAAGGTTTTCATTACAGTCGGACTTCCATTTTACAAAACTATTTTGCGAGATTTTTTTTGGAACCCAGAATATTTTACGATTTTCTTCCTAAAATAGCCTTCAAATAGCATTTTCAATTTAACGAAAATTTCTCTTGTGATTCGATTTTTTCCTCCGTATATTAAAAATATTTACAGACCTTCGTATGATGAAATAGTTAGATCTAAATGAAAGTGGTCACCCTAATATACCTTAACGGTCCACCTGTCGATCGCGATCGATTTAATGCCCTCCACTGCAATAAAGTAATGGAGATTATCGAAGCGTGAAGGTAGCGTTGGTTGTAGCAAATTCTGAATATGATTGAATAAACTGAGGATTGTGAAATTTTCAATCTGTTTGTTAGACATTAGATTACATCAGAATAACAATCGGAAAGCTGTAAGAAATGGATGTTGCTCAAGAATTGTACATTGTTTCATCACTTTTGACAAACAAATGGAATGTACAGCAGACGCAAGATTCCTTGTAGTGCTACGATCGTGGATGACAGGCATATCGTCCTAACAAAGAGTCATATCAAGTGAAGAATGAACTTTTCCAGTGATGTTGAGAGATGTACAGGTATTCAGATAAAATGGAAAGCTATTTTCAGATGTTGCGATGCTAGCCAATTCAGACCTTTGATGCATTGCTGAAATTTTGCTGCATCATATTCGTCTTTTTCGGGTTGCATTCTGTGACACACTTTGTTGTATGGACCACAGCGTGACGTGTCATTGCATAAGTTCTGTCATATTCAACTTCTTGTTTGATCATTACGTTTCCGAGATATAAATCCTACAGAAAATATTTGAGATGCTTTAGGGCGACGTTTTGCTGTTCACACTATCCCATTCTTGACCTGAAAAAAAAAAGAGAGAGATATTGCCTCGAAAGCTCATGGCTGATGTTTGTATATATTCTATGCTACCTAATGTTTTAAAAATACCTTTGATACGTTCCTTATGATTTTAATGGTTTTGTGTTCAGTTGAACACGTACATGTCCACCAACAATAAACCTTTTGCTCTTAATTTCAAATTCAATCTTTGACGTATTAGCCATTGAGTACACGACGTCATCACACACTTCTTGTTCGTGTCGTCACTAATCTAAATAGTCAAAATTATATTTATGAGATCTTAAGGTCGATGGCAGTGCTCAATCTTTTAGGCCTCGGAGACGTTAACTTTCAACAAGGTAATTAATGTAAGACAACGTGCTTCTCGTTTTATCTAGACCTATCTCGGCACAGAGGTCGACCTATTTCAATCGAAAACGTTTGGATATGGGTTGCTGAGAGATTGCATCGCCACCGCTCTCCAGTTATTACGAATCATAAAATTGCAATAGATTTGAGGCAGCATAGAATGTCTTGCCCGTGTTTATCATCCAAGCCCATTTTGACTCGATGACTGACCGTTTTAGAGTCATTTTAAGTGTCAGAGGTGACAGTTCTTTGTACGTATCTCAAACTCTGTATTTCCCGAAATTACCTACAAATTTAATGTTGTTTTCTTCCTACTATGCTGTATACTCACTATAATTAAGTAAATAAAGCCTTGTTTCATTTTCTTCCTTCTTTTTTTTGCTGTCCTTTCTTGGACTGCCTCTCTCTTTCTCTTGTGTGTGGGGTCTCTTTCTTTCAAATTTTAATGACCAGGGATGTAGTTTGAAAGCAAAAAAATTTTTTATTATTAATTTTACGATTTTTCTTACATACAGTAATACCCCGAACTTACGCGATAGGTTGGACCTCGTAAGTCAAGTTCGCGTAAGTCGGAGCATAATTTCGCATATAAATACACATAAATTATTTTTAGCTACAGCCGGAGACGAAAGAAAATAATATTTTAGGGGGAAAAAACGTTTAACAAAATCTCAGATAACAAATACAAAATCACAAACCGAAGTTTTTTTTCATGTGGAAGGTTCCATAAAATGTAAGAAAAGTCTATCTGCCAACTCAAAGATCTTTTTTCCCCGCAAAATTTCCTTGTAGCATGCTAATGATTATTTAAACCTTGTCTTGTTGGAAAAAATAGGATCTCTCTTCGTTGGAGTCTATCTTTTCTAAAAAATTTGTAACCATTTTTCATTTAAACTGATGACTTACGTAAAATTCCCAGCATTGTCATTCGATCTTCTGATTGAACTGAGTCTAAAGACATCATTTCTAGACAAAGGGTTCTACTTCGTTTTGATGACATAGCCGTCTCAAGTCTGCGTAGATGTAATACATCAGGCAAACATGATTTAACAAATATCACATGTAATAACAAACACACACTCTGTAAATATGAAATAAATAGTACAAAATAATTTATTATGGCTAAGCATCGATTCCGTGCGATGCGTCTGAAAATGTACATTAGCTAAACAGGAAGAGGTGAATGAGAAATCGAGTTGTATATCGCTCAAACAAAAGACAAATCGACGAGATTTGAAAATCTCATAGCTCCGAATTCGCGTAAATTAAGGTATTAATGTATTATATTTTTTCATTATTGATAGCGAATAATTTCTAAAAATAGGTTTGCAGAATTTAAATTTGTAAAAAATTCCCATTTATATTTATAGTATAATTATCAAACACTATAATTTATATTTTTAATAATAATATACAAGATTTGTAGATATAGTTGGTAAACTTTGATCTTTATTTGAATCAAAGTGGACCTATGACAACTATAAGAAAATTGAACATTTTTCTCAATAAAACCATTAACTGGAGTATTTTTTGACAACAATAATCATAAATATTAACTGTATTTTTCTCCTGTATTTTTTTAAACTCGTTTTTGCTTAATATTAGAAAATAAGATCTAAATTTAAAAATATTTCTTGGAAATGGATTTTTTTTTCAGTATTTATATTTTATTTTAAACTTGTAAATTGAAAGAGATAATTTTATCTAAGAGTGTATCTTATGTCCTATTTCTGTTTGAAATACATACATACCCATAAAAGAACCCCATCTCAATTTATTTTGTTCTTATATAAGCACTTTTAATTTATTACCATTTTTCTAAATGTTTAGAAAAACGATCTTTTTATTTTCTTTCTGACATTACCTAAAACACTTAAAGTAGTTTCGCAATTTCGTATTTTCGAATTTCCTCTTAGTTTCATTAAATTTTCTATTGTTTGAATTCCTTTACTTATAACTTCACTAGACACAGAAATGATTTTGTCGTTTAATTTTGGTTGAAATCGACAAGTACGATTTTTATGTGAATATAAGAATCAAAATACATTTCGCGTGAGCATTTAAATTTATTAATTTTGCCTTGAATAAAAAAAGGAAATTTAAATCACTCCTTTATAACTGATACGCGTATGCATATGTATGTATGTGTGTGTGTTAATGTGTACCCCACATTTGCATTAGACACACACACACAATCTTAAACGTAGAAATAAAGCTGAGAAGTTTAAAATAAACATTTATTTTCCTTGATTCTTTGACCAAGAAGAGAAATGTTTATTTTAGACTTAACTTTTATTAAATGTTTGCGAAAAGACAACTTTTATTAAATATTTATGAAAAAAGTCAACGTTTATTAAATGTTGACTTCAATATAATACCAATCATCTATATATATTAATACATATATTAAAGCCTGAAATAATGTAAAATACTGGATGGGATTTTAAAGATCAATCTGTCATCGGTCTTTAAAATTCTATTACATTACATCATCACACATCACGTCATCTCAAAAGTGTAGATAATCTAGAATATTTCCAGCTATCTTGGATTTATAAGAAACTATTGACGCTCAAGAATTATAAAAGTTATTGGAAATTCCCTCTAGCAAATAAAAAAGATACCTATTTCTTGTTGTTTTGTTATTTAATCTGAGGGATCTTCACACACTTTAATTTACTTACGTTTGTGGTTTTTACAGCAATACCGTCTGGGTACACATGAATAACTACTGGAGCAGTAAAGATGCAAGAACTTTCACAGACAGATAACTTTTCATGATAACTGTGCGTAACGCTTGTTAATATGTCATTCAACTTCTTATTTTTGTCATAAAAAATAAATCGTTAAGGCGATTGTGTAACTGGTACATCACCAAAGAAAATTTTTTTTAATTTTGAAATTAGTATAGTTTTTTTTTTTTTTTTTACTATGAGGTGTTCGTGGGAATAAATTGTTTAATTTTCTACGCTCACTTAGAATATAAACAAAAGGAAAAAATGTTCTGCTTCAGGAATCAGGAGAATAATTTTTTCCCCTCTGTTATTCAGAATTCTGTTTAAGTTATTCTACTATTGCATTTCAGATAATCAAACTACCAAATTCGAGCGTAAATATGTACTAGAAATCTATGATCCATTTTCAAAGCCTTATTAATTATCTGAACATTTTAAAAAATATTATTATCATGTTCCATGATTCTGAAGTAGCTATAAAAAGTATCAAACTTTCATATTTATGAAGCATTTTGCCGGAGAGAATAATCATCAATTTTAATGTAAACCACTATAAATTTCTGAAGTGAAAAAAACACAATTAAAAATTTTTGTTATAAAAATGTAAGTTATTGTGAATAATTTATTTATAAAGGAATGATTAACTAATCATTATATATAAAAAGTATCTTATTTTTCATGTTAAACATTGGCTTTAGATGTGGAAACATCAGCGTCTTTCTGTTTATTTGAAGGTTCATTTAAAGACTCCCGACGTTACAGATTTTATAAAGAAATCGAATGTTAGAAATATTAGTAAGCAGTAAAAAACTAACAAAGAAATAGTCAAAATCTCCTGTACCGGATTACGTATTGCTTAATAAAATGCAGATGCTCGCAATGTAAAAAAACTTTTCAATAAAGTTAATTGTTTAAGAAGTAATTTTGGACTAGAACAGGGATGGCGAACCATGGTACGCGTGCCATTGGTGGCACGCGGCACAATATTTTGGGCACGCCACCGATCAAAACGGTTTGCATTTTAATTCAGAAACTATATAATTGCAAGTAACCCCAAACTTGAAAAACAATTTCAACGATAAAAATGTATATGGGAAACCAGGCAAAGATATAGTTATTGAAGAATTAATTTCCATAATTGATTCTTCAATCAAGGAGTTTTCAGTGAGATTTTCAGTTCAAAGAATTGTGAGAAACGCGCGCGCTCAAGTTTATTAAATACCCTAATGTGACATTCTTTGATAAACTGAACTTGCTCCAACTCGATTCGTTGGAAATTGAAAAATTTGAAATGCAACTTATTGATATCTAGTCTAGTTCAATATGGATTCAAAAATGTATTGAAACAAGGAAAAAGTTGGAATTGATTGAAACAGAAAGATTAACAAGCAATATAAGTAAAAATGCCATTAACGAAATTTTGGTAACATGGAATTCGATTCCAGACACATATAACTGTTTTAAGAAGCTAGCGTGAACTATTTTAACCATATTTTTATCTATCTATGCTTGCGAGTGATTATTTTCAGAGATGAATAACATTAAATACTCACTAGAAACCGTTATCAGATGACTTCAATTCAACATGCATTCTGCTAAAAGAAACATTTTACAATCCTAATATAAGTTATTTGTCATCTATATATATAATCTGCAACAACAGAAGTCACACTAATGCTACTTAAATTTAATGTAATTAAAATTAATAACTGAAACACATTTACTACTATACGATGCAAAAAGTATATTTTCGTATTAAATAAAGAATTCTGTGATGTGGGTATTTAGTTTTATTATTTTCAAAATTAAATTAAAATCAAAACTAAATCAAAATTATTAGACGGAACGTCTATACCTCATTAAACGTATTTTAAAGAAAAAATGGCACGTTGATCTAAAAAGGTTCATCATCCCTGGACTAGAACATGAAAATCATACTAAAAATTCACATCCCTTATTAATTTTTTCCAGATCCCTTTTTTCTCCACTAGATGGAAGCACATGTCAGTAAAATGTTTTTGACTGTCAGTGAGGGTGTGTGTTTTATTGCAATGAGGACTTGGCGACAGACCTCGTTGTTTCGAACTTCGGTTATGTGGCTAGGAGGACTTCTAAACTGGCACGCCCTCTCCAAACTACAGCACCACACCATCGAAAGGACTTTGAGCAGCGACAGATTTAACGTGTATCAGTCACTCGACACGAAGGCTCCATTTTGAGTTCGATTTTTATCTCGTAGAATTAATCCTAATATATATATATATTATAAACGTGAAAGTTTGTGAGGATGTTTGGGATTCTTTCACGCATAAACAACTGAATGGATTTTAATGAAACTTTACAATAGTATAGCTTATACATCAGAATAACACATAGGCTATAATTTATAGCCTATGTGTGAACTGTTCAAAATATAACAATAATTGTCAAGTAAGTAGGAAAAAATTCTGCCAACTGCAAAAAAGCCTGCGACAGCAAATATCTATCTTTTATGTGTGAAGCTAACCTTTGCATTTTGTTTTGTCTACGCCAGGCGCCAGGAACTGCGAAAGCTTGAACAGGCAGAGTATGAGGCTGATCACAATTTTAACATAAAAAATACGACAAAAAGTAATATTAACGTATTATACTTCCAGATTATAAATTATTTATACTATTTTAAACGAAAAAATAACATTGTTTATTTGCTTATGATTTTAGAAAAGTTCGAGTATGTTACGTTCGCCAATTTTTAAATCTTAATATTTACGGACTGCGCAATATTAATTAAAGTAAAAATTCGCTGAAATTCTAAAGACAAAACACAGACAATTATTCTATAAAAATCCTTGCAAAAACGAATACATCTCGAATCAGTTGACCTGAGAAAGAATGCATTTTGAACCAAGTTTGATTTTCACCGTTTTTCAGAAAAAGCTTTTCACTGTTTTTTAAATCGTACTATATAGTTTTCAGTTATGGTAATTTAAGGTCGCTTTTACACAGAATTCGAAGATTCGGTGTACTTTTCGATTTACACTGTGAGAAAAAACGATATTTGATAGTTTGAATGACGTTAGTGAAATTATTTTGTAAGTTAAATATTAACAGAAAGAAAGAGATCCTCACACTCAAATTTCTTTTAAATTCAACGTAAGATTGATTCTCCCATTTGAATGCAAAGTTGTAATAATAGTTTCCATTAAGCAAGGCGATAATTTAAAATTTAAATACTATTTATAGTGGATAAAAAAATATTAAAACAAATTTACAGTTCAAAAGATAATATCGAAATACAAAACAAACTTAGTTGAAAAAAGGCGAAGTGTAGGACACCCATTTCACTAAACTTGAAGAACGGTGGATAGTTAGGGGGGGAATATTATAGACCTATAACAAAACTACATTAAAATTGATACTGGATGTGTGTATATTGAAGGTTTTACAAGTCTGTCTCAATGCATAATTCTAAACCTTTCAAGAAAGTGTAATAATAAGTATTATGATAATTAGTAAAAAAAAGGTAGTTTTAATATTTTAAAAAAAATAGAAGACAAAGTAACATTTTTATTCAATTGAGAATTACTTAAATAAATTTTAATTCTTTATTGTACTTTATTTTTTAAATATGTTGCATCAGTTAAAATACACTGAAATTTTAACTATTTTATAACTACTGATCAAATTCTAAGTTTTTATAATTTCTTCATTTATAAAAATAATTGCATGAAACTTTTTTTCCGTTTATCGAACATTTCAAAAAATGCTCACAATTTTAATTTAACATTTAATACAGTTGTGAAATTTTGTAATTAGAAAAATTTCTACTTTTCTGTGAACATACAACTATTTTAAAAAGGTACATTTTCGTTTTCGGTTCCTAAAGAGTTGCAAAGTGAGTGAGTGAATATTAAGGTCCCACTGTTCACTTACTCAAGAGATATCATAGCGAGAGGGGAAGGGAAATTTCCATGACAATGTGTTATGCATTTAAAAATGTTCAAGCATCGCCGGGGGGAAATAAACCTGTCTGACAGAAAAGAAGCAAAAAAATTTCGAAACAGCGAATTTTAAGTTATAAACTCGGAAAAAGGCCGAGCAACGCCAGGCTAAGCGGAGGAAGGGTGGGGTGGGGTGAAAGTCCTTTTGAAAAAGAGTATTAGAAGTGCTGATTTTATGAAGGAAAGGGAAATTTTTTTTATAAAAGTAGAGAAAGCCCGAGCAACGCCGGGCCATGCAGCTAGTAAATAATATAGCTTTTCACATTACTCATTTAAATTTAGCATAATAATAAATTTTATTTTGATAGTTTGATATTTATTTTCATGTACTATACAGACGACAGCTTAGACATTTTCCTATTTGAATTTGGTAAAGATGTTTTTTGTTGTTGCTGCTGCGATTGTTTGATTTCGTGCTGTGCTTTTTCATTGAAAATTTTAATCTTTTAAATTAATTTTAACCTTTTAATTTAATTATGCTGAAATGCGGTAGGATTATATTTACTCATGGCGTCTGTTAATTTTCCGTATAACATGTGCAGTGAGTTTGTTATAAAAAATACTAGCGGAAAATTAATGATTTAGTGAAAAAGGTATATTTCGCCTATTTTCGCCTAAAGGTATATTTCGCCACTCACACACAAAGGGTTTCCATTTGGTATTCTAATTATATGGATAGAAGCTATAAACCCCACAAACAGTAGCGCACACAGAAGTTTTCCAAATGGGGGGTCCAGGGTCGAAAGTCCACCATTCTTGTATCATGATTCTTTTGATTTTGTCGATTTCGTGAACAAAAAACAGTACAAAACTAATTATTGAATAAATAATTTGTATTAATTAATAAAATTAATCTTTAAAAACATATATTTAATTAAATTTCGCGTATTATATACTTAAAATTCTAATCAATCGGGAAAAAAAATCAAGGGCTTTGGAGGGGGGTCCGGACCCCTAGGAGACCCCTCTTGTAACTGCCCACAAATGATTGTTATGTAAGCTCATGTGTGGTGTTTCTTGGTATAATTTCAAAAATAAGAAGAGTATTTCATATCCGAATTTTCAAACAACTTCACGACGCACTCCTGCTTTTTTTTAAACCAGAAAATATAGCAGATATTTTACCGGATTCCGACTGGGATAGCGTGGACGACAATTTTCGATGTCCTGTAGACCAAGGGTGTCAAACTAAAAGACTGACTTGAACCAAACAAATAAGGTTTGACTTTAGGAGGGTCGCAAAAAAAAAAAAAAAAAAAACGTAATTTTATTTTTAAATAATACATTAAAATAAACACAAGTAAAAAAACCTTCCGTTCCGAACAAATGCAAGTACGTTACCGATCACGCCAAAACGATCGTCTTCGCGTGATGTTGGTACTAGTTCATATAAATATCCCACCGCTACATACTCCCCTGCCAGTGTTTCGGTGAATAGGCGAACGAACGATACCATATTCGTGGTGAGGATGTAAGCAGTTGCGTCGCTTAGTGGGTTGCGTCATTCGTGCGTGACGGCTTGAGAATTGCGTCATTTGTGTGAGACGGCTTGAGAATTGCGTCATTCGTACGTCACGGCTTATTTGCGTCAATGTTTGACGGTTTAGTTGCTTTTGCGGTGGATAGATGGCGCCACGACTGTGGCGCGCGAAGGGTGCGGTTCATATCACGGCCAGGGTCACCAATGAAGGAAGGAAGGTTCGTTCTGGGTACCTTCCGTTCCGAACGAATGCGAGTACTTTACCGATCACACCAAAACGATCGTCTTCGCGTGATGTTGGTACTGGTTCATATAGATATCACACCACCACAAAGTAAATGATCACGTCCTGACACTTGACATCTCATCTCTGCTGCTATTTTTCCTCTTTCGGGAGAAATTTTCATGTTTTATTACATATTATTGTGGCCCGTCCGCAAAAGTGTTCGTTGTGGGCCGTGAGTTTAACACCTCTGATGTAGACAATATTTCTTCGCCATTATTTACTCAAATAGAACTTAATGGTTTAGAGTGAGATTCAGGATAATCTAAGGAACCCACTGAAATTTTGGCTTTCAGATTGAAAAAGAGGAAAAAAACGAATGATAGCTGCTGGAACATGTACTAATATGTACAGAAACCAGGTGCAGTGTCTGAGACTGCTGTTGGCAAGAGAGTATGGAATGTTGGCGTGAATTGGTGCGGCTTCGGTAGGGTTAATGTGTTTTGGAAGAGAGGGCTGCTTGACCCCGGAGAGTACAGTCAGAGAGGGACAGAGTCCCATGTTTTGGAAGTGGGGTCGTTGAATTGTTTTGGACCGAAGGAAATGGAATTCCTTCGGTGAGAGAGCGACCACAGACGCTGCCTGGTGTAAGGAAGTAGGGGAGACAGTCTCTTGGGACTGTGTTTGAATTGATTGATTTGAGAAACGATGGACATTGTAGTTTGATTGTTTTTTGATTATTATATTTAATCAAGATGAATGTGTTAATCAAGATTTAATTATGTTTGTATTGATTGATTTGAGAAGTATTTAAGAAAGTAATAAAGCCTTTACACCAGGAGCAAGCATTTACTTCTCATTTTTAACAAGATGGTGAGCTGGTTTACTTCGGTGATATTGTTGGATTAATGCAAAAGCTTGGTCTTAAAAATTATTGATGGATATTATTACTTGATTTATCCAAATGAAGCCTTAATGGCCTTTTTTGCATATTTGTAAAAAGTATGCTTCGGCATCTGTTGGTCATTCAATGCATCTCAAAGAAAATTATGAAAACATACAATTTTTATGTATACATATAAAATGTAATGACTATAATTGGAACATTTACAGAGATCTTGAAATATTGTCTATGCTTCTTGATCAGCAAATAGGGTACGCTAAATTATCATACTTTATTTACGAGTGAGACAGTTGATCAAAACATTAACACTGGGAGAAGTATATATTACCTGCTGAGAAAGTATGTCAACCTGCACCAAAAACATTTTGCACAAAGCTCGTTTTGCTCTATTAATTCTGCTACCATCTTTTCACATAAAACTGGGTCTCATTGAACAAATCATAAACACACTCTAAAATGGCGATTGCCTTATGTACATATACGATACTTGTGTATGTGATGCTAAATTAAGACAGGTAGGGACATTTTTAGCCTCCCTAGCACTCTGGGCACTTCAAATTGTTACACCTCCCCCCACTGTTCCAAAGTACCCCCCTTCAGTTCTTACCTAGCCAGTTTTGGTTCGAGAGAGATTTTTTCTTAAATCTCTTACTCTTCTTCTTTTCTTTATTTTTGCTCTTTGGACGGTCTTTCCTTTATCCGCCAACTATGAACCCGCCATATCTCGGACTGGCAACCGGCTGCATAAAGAAAGGATAGTGGGATGGTTTGGCAACTCTTGTTCATTTCTTACCTTACGACATCACTATCCACCCACTCTTTTGTGAATTAGTACAGTAAATTAATGAAATCATTTGCAATTATAGTATTGAGTGTACATTATTGTATTAACTGCTATCAACTTGCTAATTACCATTCCTCTTATCTTTTACTATTAATTTTAGACGTCCTTGGATTTTTTGTCGAGTGACTGCCATTATACTTAAGGTTTTCTTCGTGCTTTGATGATTTTAAAATCATTAATGACATCATTGTAATCAATTTAAGTTGTACTATGATTTTGAGTGCATAGCAACATCAAACTGTAAGGTTTTTTACTTTCCATAATAGATGTTTTCCGTTGTATTGATTGATTTTTGAGAGGGCTTTTTGGCGACGGATAGCAACATCAAACTGTAAGGTTTTTTACATTCCATAATGCATCGACACGGCGGGTCTTTAGTGGTTTCCGTGTAAGACGCACATTTTCCGTTGTAAGACGCACATACACACACAAACACAACGCATATATGAATCGCTAGATGAAGGTTCGTTCAATGTAATTTTAATTTTTTTTCTCGCTTTTCACCCCCCTTTTTGTACCCTAGATTCGTGCCTAGTGAGCCTAAGCAGAAAAGCGGCATTGAAGACAGGCTATTTTTGTTGGAGCAGACTTTAGAAGTCTTATTCTTCATATGGAAACGTTTTCCACTTACTCCGAAGGACGTTGAAAAGGATGGGTATTTAAGTATGATGCTATGGAACAATTCAGTTAAATTAAAATTCATTACCAAGCACCACAATAAACAGTCAATATCAGAAAACTATTCCAAACTACAACATAATAATCTTATTCGTTCATGCTTGAATATATCAACCTTTATCTTATGGGTTGTATGGTCTCTGCGCAGGGGCGTAACGTACACCCCCACCATCCCTGCACCGCGGGGGGCACAGGACTCTAGGGGCCCCAAAGCCCGAGCGATGCCGATTGCGTAAGATCCGGCTACGGTTCAAAATCTGATTTTGCAGGGGGACCCGAAAATTCTCCGTTACGCCACTGTCTCTGCGCGTATTTAATCACACTAACCTTAATCGTACATGTTCAAAAAATTCAAGATTGTTTATAATTTGTACTATTCCTTTATTTTGTTAGGAAAATTATTTTAATTTGGGGCTTATTTTCTACCGAAGAGAAAGAAAGCAGTGATGTATTAAATTGTATTTTTGAAAATTTTTGCATCAGAAAAAACATGAGTTTTAGCAAGATGGTGAAATAAGAAACATCGTGAATCTATCTGCAAGTCAGAATTCAGATTTATACTCATGCGAATTTATGTGGTATTATCTACAAAATGAAATAAGACTTATTTGTCACGATTTTGAACACAGTTACGGCATATGGGCCGCCTGAGTTATCAAATTGTTATTAAGTATTACAAATGTATGTGTTTTATTGAAATGCAATATTTATTTCTTCTAAATCTTCTTCAATATATTCGTGAAATAGCTAATAAGGAATAAGTATGCGAAGGAATTTGTTTCCGTGCATGTGTGGAAACGATGACAGCATTTACTGACGTTTTTTGATCTGGCGAAATTAGTCGATTAGTCGACGTAAGAACCAAAGGATGCAAGGAATGCTTTAAAATGTCATTAATAAGTACGTAAGTAATTATAGAGGTCCCAACAATACGTTAATAGTTGAAGATATACTACAAAAAAAAAACAATTAGGATATTCAATAAGTGTAAAAATTCATTCCTTACATTCACATCTGGCTTTCTCCTCCGAAAATCTTAGCGCAGTAAGCGATGAGCAGAAAAAAAGCTTCCATCGAGACATAAAAGGAGGGAGTAAGGTACCAAAATCATTGGAATGTTAATATGCTTTCAGATTTCTGCAAGTTGTTTTTTTTTCAAGGATAATCCAGAATGAATTCTAAAAGAAAACAAAAACGTAAATGCAAAATACAACATAAGTCTCTCGTTAATTAAATACGTGCAAAAATGTATAAAACTGAATAAAGCTGTACAAATATATCTGCACGATAAACTAAAAGGAGCTATTTTATGCCTTTTTATTGAATAAATAAATTAATTAATTCAGCAAGCTACAAACGTACTTTCCAAGCAAAAAAAGTAAAATTGATTAGAAAGTGCAATAGTGAAAGTGAATAATTAGGTATTTATGTAACTTTAACATATTTTCATATTCATAAAACATATAATCACATTTTATAAATATTAATTTCATTTAAATTTGTTTTTCTTATTTTATACACTTTACATCAGTATAAAATGTGATGAAAAAAAAAAAAGACCTAATTTTTGGAATCAGCTTCCCAGAATCTTATGTAAATACCATAGTTTGTGAAAAAGCCTTTTAAAATTTAAACTTTGCTGGTTCGTGTTTCTAATCAGTTATTTGGACCTCATACGACTGATACTCATTATACACGGCACTACGATTGTGTATCCAAGCATTTGCCCAGTGCTGGTTTATCCATTGGGCGCTTGGAATCCCTTACCCCAGCTATTCCGGATAAGCTGGACTTAAACATTTTCTGGTTATAAATTTCGATCCTCAAGGGCCAAGGGTGCCCGCAGATCTTTTGCGCCCAAGGCCCGAAATGAGCTTAAATTGGCATCGCGCTTGACAATTAGCAAATGAAATTATTTTCAAGTAATTGAATCATGACAATATGTCTCCTTTGTCTCCTTTCCTTGCAACTGAAAAACTCATCAAAAGTGTATAATCTGGATAACAGAAAAGTCGAATTTGTAATTTGACACTATTTCCGTCAAATCTCGAAAATACTTCTTAACGAAAGTAGTGTAATTCTTCACCGGATATATAACTAGTGAGTAAAATAAATTAATTGAATATGCAAACAAAATGTACAGAAGGAGGTGTATTTTCATATCTGAAGCGGGGATTTAAATTAAAATGGGGATGGAAATATTATTCTTTCGGAGAGATGTATTGCTAGAATATTTCGCTGTAATTGAAATATACCACAGAATAATTAGTTTTATGAAGCAATGCATCTCGCAACCATATTTAATAATACAAGAAATAATTGTTTATCCTTGCATAACATGATTAAAACTCATGCCGATTCGCTGAGTTGTATGAAAGAAAACGTTGTACCGCATGAATGAAATTACTCTTAAGGTAAGCTGATAAGATGAAAGGCTTAGAATTTACTGGGAAATGTATTGTTACCTTTAATTCCCTTTCGAAACAGGCCATGGAAGACATCAAATAATTACGGGGATTTTCGAAACATGTAATACTCTTTATTCATTTGAAAATGCAATTATAGTAGAATACATATGTGATGTACTAAACTGTAGGAGAGAACACAAGGGGGAGCTACTTGAATTTATTTATGCTGATAATTCAATACAATTGAGCTGATGTAACTTCAAAACACAGAGTGAATTCTTAAATAAATAGTCATTTATGCTTGAAGCAGAAAATCTCTCTCATGATTTAATCCAATTTAATCTGTTTTCTTTAATTTCGGACTAACACGATGTTCTAAATTTCAAAAGTGACTTATCTCTGTTAAATTAATATAAGGTTATTCACAATTTCTTCTAAGGTTTCGGAGTGCCGTAGTTAAAAGATGAATACAGAAAAAAAATCGTTTTGTTCACATATTTTACTGGTGTTCTATAGGGGAACCCTTGGCCACAAGGTATACATCAATGTGACAGACCAGTTCCTGCTGCACTCAACTCAACGTGGCATCATCAACGTTATTGACAGCACGTGTTATCCGTTCATGTAGTTCTGTTACATTACGAAACTTGGGTCTGATGTAAGAGACCAAGTTTTCAGAGAACAAGGATAACAGGAAAAGGATAACACGGGCTGTCAATAACGTTGATTGCACCATTTTGAGTAGAAGAGACGAGAATGAGACTATCGCATTGATGTACGTAGCTAGTTCTGAGTGGGCCCGGTATCAAGATTCCTTCGGGTCCTTTTTAAAATATGAGAACCTTGTTTGTGGAACTGTAGCTACACACGTGTTGGACCTCTGTAGCTTGGGAACTCCGTATCATTGATATGGTGGTAGCTACGCCCCTGGTTCACATATAGAACACCTATAAAATATGTAAGCAAAAGTTGCATTTTTCGGTATTCCTTATGTTTTTTTTTTGTTTTTTCGTCTTAGTTTTTTCACGAAATCCGCCATCAATAGCCCCATAGTACTCCACGCGTGAGGTGAACTAAAATCAAATCAACCCTCATGTGTTTATGGTTTCCCATTTGTTGGTTTTCCATAAGCTTTCCAGAATTTAATATGAAATTAAATATATCGTATTCTGTATTCTCTGAGCATGTATCAGAAATAAATTTTTTGATTAGAATTACTCTTGTTCTTGCTTCGCTTGCATCAACTAATATACGTGAAAATTAAATCACCACTTTATATCATCACTGATTCAACTTCATCTCTAGGAACAACAGAATACTATCCGTCACCGAAATTCAACACAGAATAAGCTATACTAAAATGCATTACTTTTAAGCAGTGCTTTTCAAAGTTTCAATATTCGCGACCCAATATTCAATCAAAATTTTCATCGAGCGTCCCTCATACAATAACAATCAATTGAATTCAATAATACTATATTTTGATGGCAAAACTACGGTATGACCGGCGTATATAAACGCCTTGCTTAGTCAAAGTATTATCCCCCGACGTATATATACGTCTTTCTAAAGTACGATCCTTTTTTTGCACTGTTATCCCTAAAATTATTCCGAAGGCTTTGGAATGCAATAAAAGTACCTTGAAAATTTTTGCGAAGGATTTACTTATTTCAGATTATTTCTGCTTCTTTATTCCTTACCCCAATGCATCACATACGTGTGCCTACGAAGAAAACGTTTGGCACTGGGAAGCGAATCCCGTAACTTCTAATCAGCTGTTAAGGAATTTATTATAAACCGTACAAGCTATCAAGATAAATTTTAATTTTTGTATATAGCTTTATATATGACAATCCCATGGGGTCACTGGTAATTATCAAGCTTGTTCTTAACTTAGTATTGTTAAACTAATTATAAAATACATTGTGTAGCACTGATATATTTATAAGTGTAATATATCAATGTAAATGTGTATTTTATTTTTTTATTCTATCGGAATGTGTATTTTGTTTGTTTACTTTCAGTAAGTTAAAATATTTTTTTTGAAATAATCTTTTGATTTCGACTTTTCAATATGCTTGCGCCGCCCTGGTAGAGTTGTCACGCCCCCAAGGGGAGCACGCACCACAGTTTGAGAAACTCTGCTTTTAAGAAATGTAACTTTCTCGGTATGTGTGTGTATTTTTGAAGTGATAACTTCTTAAAGTGTATTTTGCTGAGGAGTGAATCTAAAGCGTTAGGTTCGGCTGTGCTACGCTAAATCGGGTTTACTCGGCTCCACTAGCTATCAATCGTAATCGGGTAGGGAATGACTCTCGCTTAGTTTTGAATTGTTCTTCCACACAACACCAGTGAGTGAATGAGAGAAAAGGAGTGCAATCGGAATTAATTGAAAAAATATATTATTCTTAGTTAGGAGATTGGAAGAGGGACTCTGGAGTTATTATAAGAATATTTCAAAGTTTATTATCAAGCTGCCGCTCCCCGTCGAGAGCCAGAGGACTTAACAGATTATCTAGTAAAGGTCAGTTTGATTTTTTTTGTTGAACATTGTTTATGGTCAATAATGCTTACAAATGTTACAAAAGTTGCCTTGCTAACCGTTTTAGAAGAAATCGGTGAAACCGTAGATTGGATCTTTTAAAATCTTTGAACTCTATAAGAAATTCTTTTGAAATCCTCAGAATTTATAAAAGGTAAGGAAATTTTCTTAGACTTCCCTGCGGCCACAGTTGTGCAACAGGAAAATAAAGACGAGTTGAAGACGCTTGCAACAACAAACGGAATGTGTAAATTCAACGTATTACAATGTTAAAAGTATTCCTTCATTAGATAAACTGCTTAAAGATGTACAAATAATGGTGCAATCAGTGACAAGAAGAAACGATATATAGGATTACTATTTTTTGACTCAGTAGAAAGAGTATTTAAGCACAAAAAAGTACAAAAGAATTTAAACCCGATATTTTAATGAAGTTAATTGGCGATTAAGTTGCCAATATTTTGGTTTATATTTATGATGACAACTAAGAGATTACGGGAAAATAAAAACATCAATTCTGAAAGATACAAACTCTCTCCCTTTGTTTGCTTGGATAATTTTAATAAAAGTAATCGGCTCTAAGGGCATAAGTTTTCCTAGGCTTACATAGTATACGGCGTTATATAAGTTATATAGGCATATCTTTATATATAAAAATCTTCTGTGCGTGTGTTTGTCACTAAACTCCTCCTAAACGGCTGGACCGATTTCGATGAAATTTTTTGTGTGGGTTCAAGTAAATTCGAGAATGGTTTAGAGTCACAATTCGGTCCGATATCGCAATTAGTAAAAAAGATATTAATTAAAAACATTCAAAAAATTCAACTCAACATTCACCTGCATTGTTGTAGCAACGCTATTGTTATAAACACACACACACAAATAATATAAAAAAAAATTAAAATCAATTCCTACTTAGATTTACCAAGAAAAAATCTATTTTAGCTACTTTTTGTTAAATAGTTGCAATTAATATAAATATGTACATACATATGACAGAATCACAACATTAAGTGGTAATTAATTTTTATTAATTATCATTAAAGTATCGTATTGTCATCCAAAACAATCGTGTATATAAAATTTCCTTTCAACTGAATGCTTTAACATGTGAGAAAAAAACCTTTTCAAATTTTGACATAAGTCGCCAAAAGGGTCGCTAAGTCGCCAACGTGGCTGTATTTGTAATTTTTTAAATAATTAGTTTTATTCAATTAATTTTTATTAATTATAATTATATATTATTGTATTGTCATCCAAAATAATCCTGTACATTACATTTCAGCTCAATTGAGCGCTTTAAAATGTATTTTATTAACAATTGAAAATTCCACCAAGATAAATAAATAAATAAACAAACAAATAAAATATGTATAGAGATCGTGAGCTAATAGTAGGAATTGAAAAGGACGTAAGTGGGCATCGAAAATTGATTTTCAGCCAAACTGGCCAAACCCTGTCTTTATTGTTACGAAAATGCAGAAGATTCACGCTTTTTAGCGTTTTTAATATCTTTTCAAATAATCTTTATATATGTAATTCTTCTGTGCGTGTGTATGTAACCGAACTCCTCCTAAACGGCTGGACCGATTTTGATGAAAGTGTTTGTCTGTTCCAGTGAACTCGAGAATGGTTTAGATTTATAATTCGGTTTAGAAATGTTTATTTAATTATTTTTTTATTTATAAATTATTGATCTTGGAATGTTTTACATTGGATCCGGCAGACTGCTCTACGATCGCAGTATCGAATATTCAAAAATCTTTTATTATAATTCAAGTTGGTCCCGACAGTTGGTGTTGTGATCATTTCAGGAAAATATTTTGTCACTTCGTGTTATTATTTTGTTGAAATAAATCGTGTGTTAATTAAATTATTACATTCAGATGTAATTAATGTTTGAAATTTTACTCAATTTTACTCAAATTTTACTCAAAACGGTCCAGATTGTTAAAGCTTATTCATAAAAATTTGGAATTTTTGAATTTAAGATGTGTGTACACAGGCCAACGTCTGTCGGGTCCTCTAGTATATTATATAAATATAATCTACATAAGTCATTTACATATAAATATTTTTAAATAATAAGATTAATTGACATTTATAAATCTCATATACCCACACATAAATGTATAAGAATGAATAATTACTTAAACATATTGCCCTTTACAGAAAATGGATGAAATAAACAAATTCATCAATGCATGGGCACGAAAAAAAAGAGCTACTTAACGCTCGCATGATGTCATAAAAGAAAACGTAGCACAGCCGAACAATTGGATTCTCTTGCCCAGAATAAATCAGAAGTTTTCACTTGTATCGTGTGGTCAAAAGAACACACACAATTTTTTTTAATCAGAGCCTATTGACTGAACTTATATCTGAGATAAATCAATAAAAAGTTATAAGAATATCAACATATCTTTACTCTCACAATTTTTATGTGCCTCTAAGGTGTACTTGTTCCGAGTGAGTGATTGTGGAGTTTATATATATATTGGCGCAAGAGTCGATTTCGACTATACTGCGCCAAACATTTGTTTTAAGTAACATAAAGTTTTAGAAACACAGTTAAAATTTTAAAATAAAATATTGTAATTTTGTGGATACAAAATTGGTAATTTTGTTATCAATGTATAATTATAATTTATGTATCTGTGATCTAGACGGGAAAAGGAAGAAAGGATAAATTGAATGACAAGGAGGGTCGAAAATAGAAAAAGATCACTAGGGTACCCCGAGGTCGTGACACTCACGTTTACCAAACACAGTAAACCTCGTGGGAATAGGAAAAGATCACTAAGCCACCTCGGGATTGTGACACCCGTACTCACCTAAAGAAGGTGAGCCTCTGAGAGTGTGCTTGTTCTGAAGCTGAGCAATTGAGCTAGTAGAGTTTATCTAGTTGCTGCATGAAATAAGTTCGAACTTAGAACAGCAAAATTTATTTTTATATTTACTTAAAGCTACACGGTACCCTAAAAATCTCAAATTTACCGAATTTTTTTTTTCATTTTCTTGTGGCCCATACCATTGGACAGCTTGCCATCAAATATCAGATCTGATAACAGATTAGTTTTTCAGATATTTGAAGTTTCCTGAGCTTAGGTTTTGGTTTCGGTTTCATTTGATAGCATTTTTTCAATCTTAAATTGAAGTAATTAAAAATATTTTTTTTAGTTTGAAATGATTATTAATTTCAGTTTTCATTAGTAAAACTATTTCTACTTGATTATATTTTGAGTTTTTTCAGTTATGATCGTTACATAATTCAGATTGATTTCAAGGTAAATTTATTTTTGAAAAAATAGTTTGTATGTCATAGAAGCTTTATCATCTATCTTTTCCAGTAGAGAAAATGCCATGGCCAAAACGTTCTCAGGTTGTTATTAGAAGCAACATTTCAAAGAAATTGAATACTACTAAAAATGATAAATCTAAAAATGCCCTGAGTTGATACTGCAATTAGACTCTCGAGAATACAAGTATTCTGAATACAAGTAATGCAGATAAAACTGAATATTCCCATCATGTATCAAACTCCATTACGGTAAACATACTGCATGCAGTACTACATTATTGTATTTTAAAGTCGTGCAACAAATACTCAAACTTGTTAAACTGGCCAAATTTAAAACTGAAAAAAAAAAGTTTTATGCACAAACCTCGCGAATTTTTGCTTAAGTTAGTAGCTTTGTTATTGCATACATAAATGCTTTGTGTTTCAAAACTTTTGTGAAAATATAAGGTTAAGATTAAGCTGAATAACCTGTCGTCCTAAGAAAGGGTATCAGTATTACGCAAAAATATACTTTGAATTAGAAAAATGTTTTAATTCATATTTAATTAACGTAGTGTTTTAATGTAGAAAATACATTGGTAAATAACATATAAAGAATTAAAAAGTTTAAAATTTTTTTTTAAAGTTTTAGTTGTGTGCCTTTACAAACTTTAAAAGCGTTTTTCTCAGATTTTGAATTTTGAAGAAAACTCTTTTTTTTCCTTCTAAACCCTAAGGCTTTTTTTCTGTTCTAAATAGAAGCTTGAAATTTTTTGTACGTACTCCCAAACGTATACTCTATAAAAGTTAGCATGGATTTATAAGTCTGAGATCTCTAGTTATTTTTTTAAAAAATGCTAAAAGAAATTCATATTTTTTCCAGGTTTATCTAGAGAAATAATAATTAAAAATCAACAGGGGAACATATTTTCAAAACCATACTTAATTTCGTTTACAATAATCCACAGAAACATAAATCACTTAAAATAACTAAACAATTTTAAAGCTTGAGCATTTTAAAAGGGTTTGAAAAAACTTCAAAAGTTCCTAATATTTTAAAATTGAAAAATAATGGTTGGTCAAACTGACATTTTACTTACAAAATCAGCTTAATAATATAATCTAAACATAAAACATAACTTATTTTTAATGTTACTGTCTCCAAATTTTTTTTTTGAAAAAGGGTACTGGGGGGTCTTAAGGGTCTTAATGCTGTCAATAAATAATAAAATGAATGAGATCTTGGAAATTAATGTTTTAATCAACCATTTAGGCTAAAAAATAATTAACATGATGTAGCAAATGACACTTTTCTAAAAATATTTAATTCGTTTTTTTAATAACTGCTTATACAACAAGATGTAAAGATTTCAATATAATTTTGTATATTGAAGAATAGTGTAATCTCTATCTATATATACAGAGTGTTTTTTCCAGGTATAGAAGTTTCAGTTGGCATTACTTTCCAAGATGGCGACCGATTTAACAGCTGTCAAGTGATTTATTCTCAGTTTGGCTTGGCAATTCATCATGAATAGACTCACACCTGAACAACGCTTTCAAATTGTGCAATTTTATTTCGAAAATAATGGTCGATTTTCATAAGCGAATTTTGTTTAGCGACGAAGCGCACTTCTGGTTGAATGGCTACGTCAACAAACAAAACTGCCGCATTTGGAGTGAAGCTAATCCACAAGTGTATGTCGAAACACCCTTACATCCAGAAAAACTGACTGTTTGGTGCGCTTTATGGGCTGGTGGAATCCTTCTTCAAAAACGATGAAGGCCACAACGTTACAGTCAATGGTGATCGGTATAGAGCCATGATTGCTAACTTTTTCATTCCTGAATTGAACAATCATGATGTCCAGGAGCTGTGGTTCCAACAAGACGGCGCAACATGTCACACAGCTCGTGCCACAATCGATTGATTGAAAGACACGTTTGGTGACCGCCTAATTTCACGTTTTGGACATATGAATTGGCCTCCAAGATCTTGTGATTTAACACCGCTAGACTATTTTCTGTGGGGCTATGTAAAGTCATTGGTCTAGGCGGATAAGCCACGAACGCTTGACCATTTGGAAGACAACATTCACCGTGTTATTGCCGATATACGGCCACAAATGTTGGAAAAAGTCATCGAAAATTGGACGTCCAGATTGGACTACATCCGAGTCAGCCGTGGCAGTCCTATGCCAGAAATCATATTTAAAATGTAATGCCACAAGATTATCTTTCGAATAAAAAAAATTCATGTCAATCGAATAATACATCGTTGTTTTATTGCAATTTAAAGTTCTATACCTCTAAAAAAAACACCCTTTATAAAAGAGAAAAGAGACTCACTCATTACGATATCTCCGGAAATATTAGAATTGAAATCTGCCAAGCATGTTTCTTTCATGCAGTAGAGATCCGCTAAGAACGGGTTTTGTAAAACTCGGTCCCAATGGGAGGATGCAGGTTAAGAAGTGTTATGCATAAATATTTCCATTTTTCAACTATTAGACGTAAAGACTTGAAATTTTGCTTCATTTTCCTTTCAGGGAGTAGATATAAGCTACGAATGAGTTTCACGGAAATCAGGAGGGCGGTTGGTTAAAGGAGAGGGGGGTATTATAGACAAAAATTTCAGACTATGATCTATTATACCTACAAACATGAAACGTAGTGAGTATGCTTCTTTTGTTGAGTGGAGATCCTCTAAGAACGGGTTTTTCTTTGATCCACACCTAAGGAGGTTGCGAAAGTTAAAGGGGCGTAAAAGACAGAAATTCCCTTTTTCTGAAAAAATATTACACCTATAGACTTGAGATTTTTGGTAAGTACACTTATTTTCTTGAGTAGAGATCCGCTAAAAAGACATTTTCTGAAAAGGGGTTACGGTCCCAAAAATGGTTACGGAGGCGCATAAATAAAAAAAATTCAATTTTTTTTTGAATGATTAAAGCTACAGACTTGGAATTTCGTACGCAGGTTGTTGTTGATGCATATTGATCAACTAAAGACTTTTTTTTATCGAAATTCACTTCCAGAATGTTGCTGGGGTTAAAAAGGGCGTTATAGATAAAAAAATCCTGTTTTTGAACTATTAGACGCACAGACATGAAAATTGGTAAGCATAATTCTTCGGTTGAATGATTTTACGGAAATAAATTCCTATGGGGAGTTACGGGGATGTACTGGGGCTTATACATAAAAAAAACCGTTTTCAAACTATTAGAAATATAGTAATGCAATTTGGTATGCATGTTTTTTCCCCTTGAGATGAGATCCACTAAGATAGGATTTTAAGTAAATTGACATTGGGGGGGGGGAATGAGGAATATTTATCAAAAAAATTTCCATATTTGAACTATTAGATTCAGACTTGAAATATGGCAAGCATTTTGTTTAGTAAAGATCCATTAAAAATGGGTTTTGCGTAAATTCACTTTGGGGAAGGAGGTCACAGGAGCTGAAAACAATTCTATTTCAATTTTAGTAATTCAAGTTCTTGTCCATTTTAAATCAAGATTTGAGGGCTATAAGAATGTTTTTCAATACGATGGAACTCTTAATACTATGACTTAGATATCAAAAATTTATATAAACAGTATATATTCATACAACATCACATGAAATACTCAGTGAAGTGGATAAGTAACAGATAATTTTATATATAAATATAATATTTCTTCTATTAATTTTAATTTTAATTTGTAGTTTTATTTTTGAGGACGTAAGCTTTTTGTAAGCAATATTTTAAATAGTGTTATTTGAATATTTTTCTAGAGATAATGTTCAAAGCAATAATGTAGCAAAATCATGACAGAAAATTTAAAATACTAAAGTTATATCAGCATATACTTTAAAGATACGACTATTCATTGCAAAAGTGTGGATTTCCCATTTTGGCGTCATGCAATTCACTAGATATCAGTAAACAATCCATGTGGGCAATCTAAATAAAGGTTTAAAGCTGTAAATAAAGGTGTGAAGACGAATAAAAGATGCAGGGTAGTTCTTGATAGTTTTTTTTGGGGGGGCATAATACGTTTCCATTCGATAAAAAAAATAAAAGTGATAAGACTTACTGGAACATTTTAAACAATATTTAGAATGTGTTGTCATCTCTGACAAACATGATAGCAAATCCCCGTCATACCATAATTAGCGTTTTGAAAAAGGATCTTAGTCATTTCCTGAACATTTTGGATCAAAAAGGGAGGTGATATTGCTTGAAGTAATAATTAGATAAAATATATATAAAATGACAGGAAAATTTTACAGTTATTTCTGAGGTAATATACGGAAGACGTTATTATTAGAAAAACATCTGGATGTATCTGAATTATAGGAGATTTATAGATTCTTAGATTGAAATATTTTTCTAAGTTAAGTTTTTATTTTATAGCGCTTATTTATATAATATTGCATAATGAGATTGGATTATTCGCGATTTTTCGCAAGTTTCCCAGAAGTCTAAAGAAATAAAATCAAAACCTGAAGCAATAGCTCTGAAATTGAGGTTTATATCCATACCAATAACCAATTAAATAACCCTATTGTATACAGTTATTAATTACCAATCGTATATATCTATTAAGATATGCAAATAATTTGAAAGGAACAGGAGATTATTTGTAAAAGTAAAAGGAAACAAAATCTTTCACAGCAGGATTTTCTTAGATGCACTAATATTCTATTTCATAAATGGATATTATTTGATTATTAAACGTTAGCATGTTTCATATTTTTATTTGAAAAAAATATTGACTCATAATAGTTTCTTTGAATTTTTTTTGACATAAATATACTATTTTACAAAATTTGGAAACTATTTGAAGATAGTTTCTTAGCTTTTTTTTAAAAAAATTGCTATTTTCATTAAAAACTAAATACTATATTTTCCATAAAACTCCTTAATTTAAAAAAATACTGATTTTTCTCTTAAAAAAAGAAATTTAAAAAAAGTACTCATACCTGTCAATTGATACATCTATTAAGATCCTTTTTTAATTCCTTCTATTAACTCACAATCTTTATTTATTTATTTATTTATCTTGGTGGAATTTTCAGTCGTTAATAAAATATATTTTAAAGTGCTCTATTGAGCTGAAATTTTACATACATGATGTGAGAACCAACGTGGGTTCCACCCAGGACACCACGATTAATTTGAGGCAAAGAATGACCAAAAGCCATTTGTATAATAATAACTTATATTTATTCACTTTTCAAATATTAGAAACTCTAATGACATATAATTTTTCTATGTTACGTCTAACAAAAAGGAATTTACCTTTAATATTAAACTAAATTACGAAATATGAAATTAATCAATAACTACGCGTCAGATCAATAAGGTCTACCGAAATAGGAGGTCTGAGAAATACCCACAACTCGAATTATTAGCTTTCATTAACTTAAACTAATTTTACTAAACTAATGCTTGTTTTAAGCGATAATAAACTATAGTATAGTACCTGGTAATACTTTGATATCTTCACAGGTATATTAACTTTTAAGATTCCTTCGTAGAGTACTAGCAGTAATGCTTCACTATCGTAATCCAATTGAATCCTCTAAACTTGACTCTACTGCTGCTGGCTCAATAGTCTTCATTTTGCTAGCTTACAACGCTCTACTTAAATACCCTATCTACTTTGCATATCTCGTTCTCCTCTTAGAGTTGATTGGAAATATACGCGAATTCATAATCCCCGAAAAGATGCCTAAGAATATTAGTGGAAAGGTTCCGTACAGATTCGTCACAATGATTATTTTAGATGACAATACAATAATTTAGCTATAATTAATAAAAATTAATTGATTCAAACGAATTATTTAAAGAATTACAAATACAGTCACGTTGGTACTACTTTTGGCGACTTGTGTCAAAACTTGAAAAGGTTTTTTTCTCACGTTTTAAAGCATTAAGTTGAACTGAAATTTTATATACACTATTGTTTTGGATGACAATTTGATACTTTAATGATAATTAATAAAAATTAATTATCACTTAATGTTGTGATTCTGTTATATGTATATACATATTTATATTAATTGTAACTTGTAATTGTAAAATTTTTCTTTGTTGATCTAGTAGGAATTGACTTGTATATGTTACTTGTTTCTCAGTATGAAATCTCATTCTATTAAATTCTTTTTTAAGTAATACAAATTCATCTATTTCCCTGTGAATTTTTCCATGTTTTATTAATTTGAATTTTTTTAGATTTTACTATTTGCGCTTTTTATTCTCATCGCATATATTATCATCTCTTTCTTTCATCTTAAATCCTCACCGCTAAATATCAATTTTTAAATTTCATTCTAAAAATTGATTTTCCCCCAGAAGTAATTCATTTAAGTTTTTTTTATTTACTCTTCTACTTGTCAAATTCTGTTCGATTGTTTTTCTTTCATCCTATTTGTGAACTTTTTTTTCTATTTACTACTGATGGCAAATAGAAATTTAGGGTCTTCAATGCATTTGAAAGGTTTCCGAAGCCGTGAAAAAGCTGTTCTGAAATCATAACTTTTGAAAGATAAGAAAACATAAATCAAATGTTTTGTAAGTAAATATACTTAATTCTTTATTAAAAAAATAGAATTTTGCAAAAATAAATTAGGACACGAAGGATTTGAGATTTTCCCAGTTATTTTAATAAGCATGCTAATATAATTAATTGTCTTTATAATTGAGTACCTAAGCATTTTGGGCATTTTTAGAGAATAACTTTCAAAATTTGATATTTTGTTTTTCCTATTTTTTATTTACAAATGTTCATCATTTATCTCAACTAATTACACAATAGATGGCAATTTGTTTATGAATGTTTTTACATTTTATATTTACCTATATAATTGTTCTTAAATTAAATAAAATAATCTAAGTATGCAAATCGTAAAAGAGGAAAATCAGTTCAATCTGTACCTTAGTATATTTATTGGTTATACAGAACAACCTTAGGAACTGAATTATTTTAGTTTTAAACAGTCTATTTAGTTTTAAACAGCCACAGTATAACATTTTCAAAGCAAAAGATCAGTTAAGGACTACCATAAAATATTTTAAGTAGTATTTTAAAATAGAAAGAGAAATTCGAGAATATTTTTTAATGTTCCCTAAAGTCACAATTAAACTTTATACATTTCAATTACGTGATATTTTACTCTTACTGTATGTTTTCTCCCTAGAAGAATCAGTAAAATTGACTAAATATCGTTTAGATAAATAAAATTAAAGAAGAAAAATGAACTTTCTTTGAAATTTTATTTAACCATTTAGCTGATTTGTCTGCACTCTAGACGTGCGTCAATTACGTGTCACTTGATTTACCCGTACAACGTATGGTCTAAATTATTATCTTCGTTATTGTTTTGCCCGTAGTTTGGTTACTTATTATTTCATCATTCCATCTAGAGATGGCAAAAGATTTAGATTTTATCTTAAGATGACTGTGATATCCCCACCCTCGGGTGAACATCTCTTTGAGTATCAGCGTGAGTTAGAGGTGTAGGATTAACGGAAGAACTAGAAGCATACATAATCTTAATATATCTTTATTAAGTTTTATAATTTAATCCTTTAATAAATTAGATTATAATAATATATGTGAGAGAATCTATGGTTGAAAAACACCCAATATATATCTAATATATATTATAAATGCGAAAGTTTGTTAGTATCTTTGTGGGTCTTTCACGCAAAAACAACTGAATGGATTTTAATGAAACTTTACAGGAATATAGCTTATACATCAGAATAGCACATAGGCTATAATTTATAGCATAGACTATAATTTATAAAGATTTGTGAAGAGTGTCCAAAATATAACGATATTTGTCAAGTAAGTAGGAAAAAATTCTGCCATCTGCTAGCAATTCTAGCGTGCGCTGCAAAAAAAGCCCACGTAAGCATATATCTAACTTTTGTTTGTGAAAAACTCTTTTTGTTTTGGCTACGCAAGGGGCTCGCTTCTAATTAATTCCTGTGATCAGAATAATGCCTATTTTTTTATTTCAGAATAAAACTAAGTTTTGAAGGGAGAGGTTGTTAGTAGGAAAAAATTCTGCCATCTGCAAGCTTTTCTAGAGTGCCACGTCAACATATTTCTATCTTTCATGTATGAAGTAAAACACGTTCCCCTCTGTTTTGTCTACGCCAGGCACCACTGCGTGCTCGATTCTAATTTTTTGCTTTGTAATTATAATTTTTTATTTCAGAATAAAACTTACTTTTATCGCTTCTGGTATTTAAATTAGATAAGTTAAGTCTTTCACACTACACTACATCATTTGGAAAAATTTGTAACTTTGTTTGTGGTTTGTAGTTAATTGTAACGCTATAGTTTTAACTGAATAGGCAGGCATTGTATTTTTTAAGTATTAAAATAATAACTGCCGTACTGTATTTTTTTTTGGAAGTGTAAAAAAAGCACCTACTAAGAATTATGCCGCGAAAGCGCAAGTTTAATCTTTCCCAACGCTCTAATTCAGCTCGAGCTATGAAAGTAGCTAGATTTAACGAAACGTTTCCGCAAGCCGAACTGCGAAGGCTTGAACAGGTGGAGCGTGATGCAGCTCACAGAGCTGCTGAGACACCAGAGCGGTCCCAAGCTCGGCGTCGACGTCAGGCAGAATATCTGGCATCTCAACGGGCTGCTAAGACACCCGAACAATCCCAAGCTCGGCGTCTTCAGCATGCAACTTACATGGCGTCTCAGAGAGATATATATTGCAATAGCTACCTATAACTTTTGCATTACTATCAATCATCATATACAGCCGTACATCTATCAACACAAAATATAGGATTTATAATACCTATCAGTGAGATCATCAAAAATACTCGGTTTCAGTTTACATACATCACACAACATGGAACAAGGGTCTCTCAAAGTAACTCTGTCTGTCTGTTACGCCTTCACGACTAAACCGAAGAACCAATTTTGATGAATTTTGGTATAAAGATAGATAGAGAGAACCTTGGAGAAGAAAATAAAAGCTACTCGAAGGACTAATCCAGCGCAGACAAAGTCGCGGGCACCAGTTATATAATGTATATACGTATCTATGTAAATAAACTGTACTCTAATAAACTTAATTTTGTTAAATATATGGGTTTTTTTTTAGTATTCTTTAACATGAAATTCTTTTAGCACGAAAAAAAATTCATACCCTCTCAGTTTTGTGTTAAACGATTTTCCCTGCATGTAAATTTTCTATAAACTATTTTAATTATCCGAACATTAAGATTCCTTAATGCCATTTGTTTATCTAAAAAGTAAAAATGGATGTTTGCATGTATGCATGACCTCGCTCACTCCAACACTGTTCAACCGATCACTATGAAAAATGGCATGTATATGTATTTTTTATGGAGAAGAGTTTTGTGCTATCTTCTTTATAATATAAGGAACGGAGTTGCTTGCGAATATTACAATTTTAACATAAAGTAAATACAACAGAAAGTAATAATAACGTATTACACTTCTAAATATAAATTATTTACACTACTTTAAGCGTTCATTACACAAAATTTGTAACAATGTTTTGCTTTTGCTGGGCAGATATCAGCTTAGGAAGGTGTTTTCGAAAATCGCGACCCACAAGAGACTTAAGGGGCGTTATTAATAAAAAAAATCATTTTTATCAGTTATTAGTTCTACAGACTTAAAATTTAACAAACATGTGTTTTTTTCGTTTAATATGCATTTCGAGTAAAATTAACTCATTAAAAACTTCTTTATCCTTCAAACTGTATTGTTTAATTTTTCAATTCACCCGTGTGAAGAACGGGTATACCAGCTAGTATATATATATATATAATACCGAATTAACCTAACTCGGTCCCCTATCAATTACTGACTCTCCTAAACTCAACTACAATACTATCACTGATCCTAATATTAAATAGTCAATCCTACCTTGTTGTAGTCTGAAGAATCGAGCACTACAATCGTAGATGAAGGCGTGTAATTACTCGAGTGCAATGGTATGCACCTTGACTCAATGTATCTCTATCACGTATCATTTCTGCTAGTCGATACGTAACATTTTCCAAAACTTTTTCACGCTTGAACCACGGATTATGTTTTCATTCCTCTAATTGCCATCCCACTTACTCTAACTTCTGATATTTAAAAGCTTCCTAAGTTGCATCTTTCTTTCACGCTTCTCTTCTTGGATTTGGTTGGAAAAGAGTTGTCATTAATTCTGGCCCCAAGGCACCCAAAGGACCTGTTAAAGAAAAGACGCGTGAGCCCATCACATGACGAATCCGTTAAAGTACAATCTCTATTCTAATATTTTACATCCAATTTTGAAAAAAAAAAGTATTTCAGCATGGAATTTATATATAAGGCAATTCAGGATTTTCTGTTGATCGTAGATTTTCATAGATGCATCGCAGATCGTTTGACAGAACGACCTGCTTTTGGAAATGAAAGAAAAGACTCTCTGGACTTCTTCCAAATCTACTTTTCCTTCCTGAAAGACATTTCTTTGGAGGGATTGTGATTCCAGAAACCAACTACGGAAATGAGACCTGCAATTCAGTGTTATGGGTTATATAAGGAGAAAAGATTCTGAGAAAAGGATTCGCAAAGAAACCAGAGGTTACTACATTAATTGTGATGTTAAGTTATATCGTACGCGTTGCATAAGAAAGTCTTGCGCACAGCAAACTTTCCTAATAGTAAAAAGCTGCATAAAAGAGTGTAAAATTTCGAATAAATATATTTCCTTAACTTATATATGCGTCTATAAACACTGACATTATATAATTGATATTTATATGTAGCCATATGGCTATGAGCAACATGTTAATGTTTTAGAGATTGGATTTTTTAAAAACCTTTTTCTCATAGAAGTTTTTTTAATGTATAAATTTGATAGTTGAGAGAAAATTTTTAAACTGAAACTAACCTCTATTAAAGCCAAACCTCAGATGAAACTTTAATTTAAAAAAGTGTATAAAATTTTTTTAAAAAGTGTAGGCTCCTTTATTTGGATCAAATTAGATCCAAATAAAGGAGCAGATCTGTGTTTAAATATCTATTGTAAAAAATCCTTCTAAGCAGTTATGGTAGCGTTTCTCAAACTGTAGGGCGTGTCTCCCTTGGGGGCGTGACGTCTCTACGAGGGAGGCGTGAGGATATTGAAAAGTGAAAAACAAAGATTATTTTTAAAAAATTAATTAAAAGGAAACAAATAAAACATATTCTGACAAAAAAAATTAAGAAATAAAATGAACATTTACACTGATATATTACACTTATAAATATATTAGTGCTATACGATGTGTATTTTATAATTAATTTAACAATACCAAGTTAAGAACAAGTTTAATAATTACCATGGGACAATCCCCATGGATTGTCATATATAAAATTATGTACAAAAATTAACACCTTGATAATTTGTACGCTTTATATTTAATCCATTAATTGCCGATTAAATGTTACGCGATTTGTTTCCAAATCCAACCATTTTCCACGTAGGCACGCGTATGAGATGTATTAGGGGAAGGGGAGGAATGAAGAAGTAAATAATATTCTGAAATAAGTAAATTCTTCTCAAACATTGTCAAGGTCCTTTTTTTGTATTCCAAGGCCTTCGGCATAATTCTATGGATAGCAGTGCAGAGAAAAGGTCGTACTTCGGAAAGGCGTATATACACGTCAGGGGAAAGTAACGCTTTGACTGAGCGAGACGTTTATACACGCTGGTGGTACTTAAGAGGTTAAGGTCGTATCGGACGAAGTTTGTATTCTTGAATTTGATACATTGGTATTATAAGAGGGGGGCGTGAGGGAAATCTTGATTAAAAATTGGGTCGCGAATATTGAAACTTTCAGAAGCACTGAGTTATGGATTCGTTAAAACATTTTTTTTGGCTTAAAAAGTGGGAATTTAAAATATAAAACAAATCATTCTTTTTTATTTGATGTATCAGAAACATTACTTTAATAAGTTTATCTAAGCTTATCAAGACAACATAACTATTTTTAGAAAACAAATATTAAATTTCTACAATCGACATTGATAAATTTTGAAACATTAATGTAATATAGGTGGAGATAAAGTACTTTTCTTACGTATTATCTAAAATAGATTTTCATGACATTCATGCCAAAAAGCTTCGAAGATTATCTATAGATGATGAATGATCAAATAATGCATGATTCCCAAATGTGGCGCAACATCTCAATATGTTTATGGGATGATAATTCATAGCAACCGATACGCAGTTCGCAGATGACAGAGCTTAGTTCCCTGTCAGGTCAATTTATGCGGTACATAAACCTTGAAGATGAGGTTCGATCGGATAAGTCTCATCAACAATCAAGCCCGCAAAAGCATCAGCTAAATAATTTGATTTTTTAATACTGTTAAGAATATTCTAAATAATTTCTAGGGTTTTAAAATAAAAACTTAATATATATACCTGTAGTTCACATCAGTAGAGTATAAGTTTATAGATAGTTTGTGAGTTTTACCTCAAATAAAAGCTGTGCTAGTAATTGATATTTTTATTCATATTACCAAAATATAAGATATTTTTTCATATATATTTGTAGTTGGCAGAATATATATGTGATAAAAAACAATCTTTCTAAAATAAGGAATCTAGAAGTGATTTACATTACTCTCTTTGACTCTTAGTTAAATACTCTTTCATCTACATATAAGCAATAACAAATGTACACAATATTATTTTTAAAACAAAAAGTATTAGAACACAAATCTTTTGAAATATAGAAATGTATTCGAAAATTTTTTTTAATAACTATTCTGAGATATATACTTTTATTGCTTTGATCAAAATGCGTCTAATAAATTATTTATGTATTATAGTTAATGCTTTGCTTTACGGAAGAAAATATAAAATATGCATAGTTATAAAAAACGTTAAGGGTTAGGGTAAGAAACATAATTTATTTTGAGCTATGATTATTTTTTTTCTTTTCAAAAGATGTCGAAACATGCACTCATTCCATTCTATTCAAAAATATTATGAAAAAAGAACAGACATGAAAATATTATGAGAAATAATTAATTTATTCGAAAGATCTTTCTTTAAACTCTGATATTCTGAATACATTAATAAAATTTGAAAAAGGAACAGAAGGGTAGGGGGTAGGGGAATTCAAGAAGTTTCAGATTGAATAAATAGTTAAAAACATTTTTATTTGCTTATTTTAAAATTCAAAATGGTGTTTTGAATGAAAAATTTAACCGGAATTTATAGAGTAACTAAACCCACCCACACATATACAGGCGAAAATAGTCATTTCGGAACTATCTGTTTTACAGCTTGTTAAGGAGGCAGCACTCGAATTATTATCAATATAACTAACAATTTTGAACCAAGGTCAAGTGACGAGAACGACACCTTCAAACTTCCACACCATGGAAACGAGAGGATTTTGAGTCTCGACAGATTTAAAACACTTCAGCTTCCTTACCTGTTTCTTTCCCTTGAAGATTCGTTTACTTATGAATTATATAAGAAACTTTGCATAAATCTTTAAATGTGTTATACAGTTGAACCTGTTTTTGTGCGGAAGATCGGGACCGCATAAAAAACGCATAAAAATATATTCAAAAATTTCATAAATTCTTATATATAATGAACTAATTCGTGGAAATACTACAAAAACTTTTTTTTATGCGGTAGATAGGGACCGCATAAAAAAAGTCGCATTTATAAAATATGCCAATTATTTACAAAATTTATATGTAAGAATACTTCCATAACAAAATAAATAATTAAATATTTCACATGGAAACATTTTAAAAACATAGTTTTCCATTGCATACACGGATAAGTTTTCAAAATGCACATAAATAATTCATTGCTACTCATCGTAATCCAAAGCCCTGAAATGAATAAGCTCAAAATCGCTTTCGTCACTTGAAGTTACAAATTCAATTGATTTATTTTTGGGAATATAAAGTAAGAGATAAGTTTTTGATCGAAGGTTGGGTGATCAGCTGCTCGTATGTGTCACGATAACCAGATATACACGACTGAAGCCTTTTTGGGATTTTTATACTCTTTTCTTAATTGGTATCTATTTTAAGAAAAAGCTCTTCCAATTTGTTGGAAAACTGGATCCCTGCATATTTTTATCCGCTCTCAAAGAATCCGGTTCTTCTTGTCTTTCTTCATAATCTATCAAATTATTCATAATGTGAATGTCATTGAAAGTTTCGTCTTCAATCAAGTGAGGGCTGCTGGAGCGTTGAGAGAAAGCAACTGAATGCACTTTGTCCGGAGACTGTTTATATCAAATGAAGATATACACAGTCTGTTTATGTCTTGAAGTGTCTACATTTCAGTGGTGTAACGTATATCTCCCCCCATCACGGGGTGAAAAGGATTCTAGGGGCCCATTGCCTGACTTACGCTAAATACGTATTTACCCAATTTATAAAATATTAAAGGCAAAACCTGACTTTCAAAGGGGGTCCTAACATTCTCCGTAATACCTCTGGTAAATAGATCGAAAATATTACAGTGGAGACAAAGCCATTAAAATTCATACACCGCATAAAAACAAAGATCACACAAAAAATCGCACAAAAAGGAAATCGCATAAAAGAGACTGCACAAAAACAGGTTCTACTGTATTCTAATTCATCTCTGAAACTGAAATAAATTATTGTAATTCTAAAATGCAAAATTATAATATATGCACACAAAAGAACGTACTATACATTTGTATTTTTTTAATTAAGGTATCCGACTACGTTTGGAACCCTGGTTTTAAAAAAGCGCATAAATGGATAATTTTCATGATATTTAGTGTCACTCAGATTAGAATACATGCATAAAATTGTTTTAAGGACATTTTGACAAAAAAATTTTTAAATATATTTTGGAAAAAAAATTTAACTTAGAATAACCTTTTTTCAAAATGTTCTCCTTTGTGAAAAATAGTTCTATTATAATAATATTTTGCCTATACATAGCTCAGACCTCTCTACAGAGGCTCAACTAGAATTTTTGAAAAATTCGCATTATTTTCTGAGTTACCGCCAATTGAAATAATTATTGGTGTTTTTTTCTTAAAATTGCTCCCCTCTGTTATCGTTAAATATGAATATAAACCCACTTCTAAGTTATATATTTCAAAAATCCTAGTTGAGCCTTTGAACAGAGGTCTGAGCTATATACAGGCAAAATATTATTATAATAGAAGCATTTTTCATAAAAGGAGAACATTTGGAAAAAAGATTATTCTAAGTTAAGTTTTTGCCAAAATATTGTATTTAAATAAATTTTTTTGTCAAAATGTCCTTAAAACCATTTTATGCATATATTCTAATCTAAATGACACTAAATATCACGAAAATTATCCATTTGAGTGCTTTTGAAAATCACGGTTGTGAACGTGCTCGGATACCTTAAGTACTTTTGTAAACTTTGAAAATCCTAATATTTTGGTATGAGGCAGCACATTTTGATGTATAAATCTTTTTTTTAGAAATTTGTATTGCTTTTCGTTATTTAGACGTTAAGAGGTTCATTTTTCTAAGAAGTCCTTATGTTTAGAAATAGGACATTTTTATTTAAAAATTTGGATATTATTTTCTCCTGTTTCTACGCAGAAAAATCACAGACAATAAAATAAATGCTTGCTTTTTACATAATAGAAAAAAAATAGTATAGCTTAAATACTATTGTCAATTGTTAAGATATACATTTTTTTAAGTATCTTTATATATAGTTGTGTTAAATTACAATACAAATTACTATAAAATAAATATAGTAAAACAAATTTAAGAAAAAAAATGAAAGAAACTGAGATGTTTCTTCATCCCTGAGTCAATAATTGAGACCGTTTGCAAGACAACAAATGTCTGCCCGAACAGTTCGATGACGTTTGTAACAGTATGGACTCTCAGCTCAGAGACCATGGCTGCGGCTACTCCTGACGCTGCATCACAGACAGGAGCGTCTTCAATGGTGTAATTAACAACGAACCTGGGCGTACGAATGACGAGACGTCATTTTTTCAGATGAATGCAGGTTCTTTTTAAAGCATCAAGATGGTCACATCCATGTTTGGCGGCATCGTGGTGAACACTCATTGGCAGCTTGCATTCTTCTTCGTCATACTGGCTCATCACCTGGCGTGATGGTATGGGGTGCTATTGGATGCACGTATTGGTCACCTCTTGTTCGCACTGATGGCACTTTGAACACCGCACGTTACATTTCTGGTGTGTTACGACCCATAACGCTGCACTTTATTCGAACCCTACGAAACCCTACGTTTTAGCAGGTTAATGCAGGATCGCATGTTACCTTTATTGTACGGACCTTCCTTGTTACGGAAAATGTTCAACTGCTTCTCTTGCCTGCACGTTCACTAGATCTTTCACCAATAGAAAACGTCTGGTCCATGGTTGCTGAGTGACTGGCTCGTCACCATACTGTAGTCACTACGGTAGATGAGCAGTGGCATCGTGTTGAAGCTTCATGGGCATCGGTACCTTTACATGCCATCCAATCTCTGTTTGACTCAATCCCCAGGCGTATAAGTGCTGTTATTCTTGCCAGAGGTGGTTGTTCTGAGGTACTGATTTCTCAGGATCTATATGCACCCAAATATCTTGAAAATTTAATCACTTTTTATTTCCAGTATATTATATTTGTTCAACAAATATCATTTTGTTTTATCTGCATTTCTTCTTGGTGTAGCAATTTTAATGGCTAGTAGTGTATTTTGTAAGAGGAAAAAAAATAATAAATTTCAAGTTTTTATCTCCACATTTTCATTTGTTCTTTTTTTTCGCAAAATTGGTTCTTGTCGATTAAATTCAACTTTTTACGCCCCATTTATACTAACTATACCCTTTGCATAAATAAATTTATTGTATCATCACGAAAAACGTTTTTTTATATACAGTCATGTTTTCATCCGTAATTTTGTGCAGGGTATATTAATCCTTGCATTTATTTTGATCTCAAATAATACACAAACGTGCTCCTTCAATTTTCAGATACGCATTTAAGATGTAATGTTGTGTTAATCTTTGAGCTTGAAAGTTGACTTGAAAATTTCGTCTTATTACTAATTTATAATCATAACATTAAGCAGGAATAACTGCCTTTTTATTATTGTCCTCGTGTAAATTTATTGCACCATCAGGAAAAACGTTTCTTATATAAAGAGATTAAGAATACATTATTTTAAAACTAAAATACACGAGAACTCTCTCTCTCATTTGCTTTTTTCGGAATTCGAAGTTTATTTAGTCAAGTATATAATCTAGAGATTAATTATTATTTTTTTCATAAAATATTATTAAAAGTTTAATTTATGACATTCTTTAAATATATATGTATGTTTCTGAAATGCCAAAGATAATGTGACGTCTGTTTGGTTAAGCAAGAATGAATTATTTAAAGATTTAATAGTTAAATAACTTTCATAATTTTTTTTATTTTAAATGATTTTAATAATTAGGTTCTGCAGCAATTTTATTAGTTTATCGATTTTAAAAGAGGTTTAATAATTTATTATTTAAAAAATTTAATGAATAAATAAATTTAATAATGTAATGATTAATTATAAAAATTTTAATAAATTGTTTTTAATAACTAAATAAAACTTAAATAAGTAAATAGTTTGTCCTAAATGTTTTGATTTATTCGTATTTCTAAATGTATTAATACCTTTAACTAGAATGTTAATGAGATTGTGCTTGTTAACATCATATTTTCAAGGTACTCTAGAGCTATAGGCAGAATGCCCAAGAAGATCGAGTTCACCCAAAATGGATTTAAAGCTACAAAATTGTCCCCCGAGAAGCAATCACCTCCCGTTCAGTCTTTATTAAAAAAATCTTAGTTTACATTTTTTACAGGAATATATTGTAAATTTCCATACTCAAATGTAAATTAACGAGATACATATTATAACATTTTCGTCTCGCAGCTGTGATCGGCGTCTTTGTGGTAATAATCACCACACGTGCAAGGACACCTGTGCAACTTTGAATTATTGCATAGTACCATTTTGGGTCACTCGTTGATCTTTGACATTACTAGGGACCATTTTCCCATTCCTAGCAGGATGTAACGAGATGCTAAAAAGCGCCGGCCTCCTGATCCCCAGAGGGAGATGCTTTGAACCTTCAAGTGAGCTGTCATCGAAAGGGATCCCTCATCTCACAAACCACTGCTTTGAACTCTAATAATCTTTTAATAAGTTTAATAAGTTCAATGTATAATTATGTAAATAATAGCTGTAAATAAACTAAATATTTAAATTAATCAATATCACGCTACCGTTATTTATCTCAAACGTCACAATATGCAATTGCATAATACAAGCATACAAAGCTAAAAATAATAACAACATAAAGGAAAAAGTATACATTATTCGAGTATTCTAGCAAATAAATTAAAAGTAATAAAAATATCCAACACGAATGTATCGTACAGACTCAAAGAGAGAGAGAGAGAGAGAGAGAGAGAGAAGACATTAAAAGAAAACGTGTTTCCCAATTAAATTTTACAGTTAACGTCATCACTTCCTGCTGATACTTACCCTCATGATTTGTCCTTCAGTTTAAAAAAATGAATCAGAATCAGAAGGAAGATGATTTGTGGAATTTTGAACTATGTTCAAATAACGGATTCCTATTTTTCACACAACGTCATCGTAAAAATTTTGAGTCTCGACAGATTTGACGTGTAGCAGTTCTTCTTTCTGCAGTGGTACCAGGACTTAACTGATGCCTAACTACGCCGAAGGCGAGTTATAAATCGTGACCACTCGTCTAATGTGGCTACTTTTTAACTGAAGATGTAAGTACAAAATGAAAGACAAAAAAAATTACAAATAGTACATCATAAAAGTTACACTTTGGGTTTTTTTAAAAGCACTCGATTTTTTTAATAACTATTTTCCAATGAGTAAACTTGAATTCAAAAGGGTTTTAGTTCTACATAATTTTGATCTTGTATTTTGAATTTTAAAAAATCTTAACAGAAACTTTCAGATGTAAATTACAATCTTTGATAGTATACTTTGCTTAAATTAAATAAGAAAGTTAATTTTTCAAGTATAACCCTGAAAGGAATACTTCAAAGTATTTCCTCTGTGATTTTAACAATATTTATTCATTAGTATACAGGATTTTTTTTATAAAAAACTCATTAAAATTTATAAAAAGTCAAGAGAGTGAGAAGGGGGGGAGGAGGATTACATTAACGTCGCACTCTAAAGAGGGTTGTTGGTGAAAGATTTTGTAATTTTGAGCATAAGACATTATTGAAAATTAAATTCCTTATTGGTGAAAGCAGGATTTTGAAAAGGGGACAGGTATTATCTATTCGCAATTCAAACAATATTTTTTAATAGTAAATAGTAAAGTTTATTGCTGCACAATAATTCTCAAATTATTACCTCAAATTATTAATAGTTCTAGATATTACCCTAAGTCTAAGTTACTAGTTCGAATTCAACCCGAAAACAACTACTTAGATGATTGTCGACTTAACTTTTTTAGAGAGAAATGCAATTAAAAGATTAGTTTCCCTTTCCTATTGATTCTAAGAATATAATCCATGGAAAAATACAGTTTTAGTTCTTTGCATATTCACATCAACAAGATTCGGAGAATGAGAATCAGTTTCGATAGAACTGAATAAAACCACTTGCACACACACACACAAAATGTAATTACTAAAAATAGCCAAATTGTGGTGAACATTTCGTCACCAAGTTCTTCAACACGAAAGCTATTTTTAGTGTTTACTTTACAATCTGATCAAAGTTTCCTCGTTCATATTGACTTAAGGTATCTGACTACGTTTGGAACCGTGATTTTAAAAAAAGCGCTTAATGGATAATTTTCAAGATATTTAGTGTCACTCAGATTACAATACATGCATAAAATTGTTTTAAGGACATTTTGACAAAAAATTTTATTTAAATATAATATTTTGGCAAAAAATTAACTTAGAATAACCTTTTTTCCAAATGTTCTCCTTTTGTGAAAAATGCTTCTATTATAATAATATTTTGCCTGTATATAGCTCTGACCTCTCTACAGAGGCTCAACACCATTTGAAATAATTATCGGCGTTTTTTTCTTAAAATTTCTCCCCTTTGTAATCGTAAAACATGGATAAACCCACTTCTAAGTTATATATTTCAAAGATTCTAGTTGAGCCTCTGTAAAGAGGTCTGAGCTATATACAGGCAAAATATTATTATAATAGAAGCATTTTTCACAAAAGGAGAATATTTTGAAAATGGGTCACCATTTCTTCTATTCTCACCAAGAAGGTACACCATTTCTTCTTCGGATTTCCTTTACAATATGTTTAGTTTTGTAAATGTTTTTTCCTCGCCGTAATTCTTTCTTTCATCACAAATTGTGCCATTAACAAGTGTCGTGATTCTGTGCTTCTTGCCTAAGCAAAACAATTTTTAAGCTAGTTGCATGGTAGTGAAAAGATTTTTGCTCTAAAAGAAGTTTATTCTAATGATTACGGAAGTGAAATTAACGATTTCCGCTTTGTAAAAACGAGAGTTTCCGTCTATTTTTAATTTTAAAATATAATTTGAGAAAAAGTACTGATGTTAATTTTTAAAAGTCTGCAATTAGTCCTTTGCAGAAATCTCTACGTGTTGTAATTTAAATATATATATTTTAAAAGAAAACACACACACACAGGTAACACGTACAAAATGTTTTTAACCATTTCCGTAATTTCTATTTTATTCGCCAAATTCAGAAAAAAAAATTTTCTGCTCCGATGACCCGAAGTCTATGCATTAGATTGGCAAAACTAAGTTTAATGAATAAAAACATGTATTTAATTGAAATTTCAAGTAAAAATAAAATTCTTTATTGAACTAAAATAATTTTCAATTGTTGTTAATGATGTATCAATATACAGTCCAACCTCTATGTAGCGAATTTTTCTATAAAACGAACTTTATCTTTTGTGATTCAATTTTTTTTCTCCCTGTTTTTAAAGTATTTCTGAACATTTCAAGTTATTCTCTTTTTACTACATTTTATGGTAGTCATAAATCTTGAACTGGTTTTATCAGATCCAAACTCGCCGAGAGCAGTAAAGTTCGGGACATTTCATCCAAGAAGTGCAACCTTAACCCCCATTGTCCAGTTCACTAGAAACATCTTCGATACCTCCTTTCACACTCAGTGGAGTTGTTTCGTGTCCTCATGTTTAGTCATAAAATGATGTATATTTACTATTACTTGTATGCTTTAAATTAGAAAATGTTCTTAAATAATTAATTAATTTTTATTTAAAAATATATATATATATTCTTAATATTCAAAATACAGTGACACATTCGACAATTTTTTTTCTTGTATCCCTTGCAGTTTTTCTTTCTTTTTTTATGGGTAAGATATATAAAATAAACATATATTAATTTTAAAAAAGGTGTGAATAATTACATTTTTAATATATAGTGTTTATGAATTTAAAATTTGTTTTATGTGATTTATAAACTATCTTAAAAGATGAACCTCTATATAACGAACTTTTTTCAGGGATTTAGCGGCTTCGTTATTTAGAGGCCCGACTGTATTTTTAAACGCTTAGTTTTTGATACAGCATAATCAAATACATGTTAAGCCAAGAAAGCAGATAACACTAAGAAGACATTCGGACAACATTAAAATCTCCAATTAAACAACCGAATGGCATGCCATAATTTCCTTGCTAGTTATATAGATTATCAAAGTTCTTTAATATTTTGTGCCCCTGACTGTTTGGAAGCAGATAATTTTTCAACTTGTCGGTCAAGTTTTGAATATTAATTTTGAATTTCTCTGAAGAAATAAGTTTTTGGCTCGTATTCTTTACCTTTTGCATGTATCAAAAGGCCTAAATTTTGTTCTGCGAGTGAGACAATCATTTTCGTCAGCAGAATACCTTGTTTAAAAAGAACCAGAAGACCAAAGATGGTGAAACAATACTGAATAATTTAATTTTTTATTCTTCAATATAAAATGAAAAAATTTATTATTAAATTGTAAAATGTAATAACATATATATATATATATATATATATATATATATATATATATATATATATATATATATATATATATATATATGTGTGTGTGTGTGTGTGTGTGTTATGTTGATGTGTGTTCATTAGCTAGTAATTACTAAGAGCTAAGAGGTAAAACAGTTTATTTTTAAGAGTAACAAAGAAAATGAGGGTAAAATAATTATTATATTAAAACATTTAACTACGCAAGGTTGCCTAATGGCTATAGTTCTTAAGTCTCTAGCGTCGTCTCTGCTCTCTGTCCGTTTGTTCTCTTTCGGCTGGGTCTATCTCCGGACTGTCTCGTGATCACTGCTCGAAGCAAGGTAGTCACGTGACAGGGCACATGCAGGTTGCGCTCTCCCTCCTTCACACACACACACACACACACACACATATATATATATATATATATTATATATATATACTAGCTGGATGGCCCGGCGTTGCACGGGCTTCTTCAAGTGTACAGCTTTATGCCTTGGAAGATTCCCCTTCCCTTTCAGTGTCAGCACTTCTGTGATTTCAATATTAATGTCATTAAAATACTCTTTTTAGAAGTTTTTGCCACATCTTTGTGCTGTCGGGCGGGTTTGTTTTCTTCCCACTTAGCTCGGCGTTGCAAGGGCTTTTTCCGCGTGTTCAATTTTATCCCCATGGAAATTTTCCCTTTCTTTCTGGACACCAGCATTTCTGTGTGTGGGTGTGTTACTGAGTGATGTGAGTGATTTTTATATTTATGCCATTTAAATCCCCTTTTCAGAAATTTCTTCCACTTTCAAATTTCTATTTTCGATTAAAAATTTACTAAGCTAATCCAGTTTTGTTCTCAAGAAAACAGACAATGTACGAATTTATTATTAAATAAATAACTTAGTAATAAATAATAAAACGCAATATATGTTTAATTCTTAAAAAGAATATTAATTTATATCAATTTTTGTTGAATATTGAATTAAAAAATGTCTACCGTTAGCTATGAAACGATTGCTTTTATCTGGATGTTTGATTTTTCGATTAAATATATATAAATATGAAAAAAGAGCTATGGGGGGAAAGTCTAAAAATTTGTTTACATTCCTTGTACAAAAAAAGATTTAAAAGGAAATAGTAATTTAATAAAAGCAGGGCTGCATTTCCTATATTTTAAGGTTTTTCAGTAAATTATTTCTCTAAAAGAAAACTATCAGTTGCGATGTATTACTAAAAACTAAGATCGTATTAATTATTTTATGCATGAAATAATGAATACTTTCTTAAAATTCAAACTAATAAATTGATTTTGTAAAATTACTGGAAGATTCATTATTTACAATCATTATAAAAGAAAAAGCATTCAAAAAGAAAACATCTTTATCTGACAGAAAAATCTCTATCTGCTTACGTACTCTCCGTAAGTTGTTTTTCCGCGCATGCGCTATAAGCACTCAAACTCGTGTGTTCTGAGGTAGCTTTCCCACAATTAACTATTACTGGCATTTGGCGATTTTTCCAATTTTTTTCGCTGTGTTTTTACTGCTCCCCAAGACGGAAAAATACATCTTTAAAAATATTTTATGTATAAAGAAAGCAAAATTTTTTTTAATTAAAAAATTCCAAAATTTTTTTGAAAGTTTACAATATTTGGTTTCAAATTAACTTGTCAACGTTGGAAAAGGTTAAAAAAATGTACCAATCTGCTTGAAAAATAGTTCTATCTTTTTTTAGGAGTTTAAATTAGAAAAATTTAAAACTTTGTGGAAATTGAGATTTTAAAAACATATTTTAAGTTAATCACATGCTAAAAGCATTCATTTTTTAAACAAAGTTGATTAATTCCATTTTGGCTGAAAACTGATTTTCGACGCCCATTTTTGTCATTATTATAACAATAACAGTGTTACAACAATGGAGACAAATCAAAGTTGGCACCCAAAACTGGTTATTAAAACTGGTTTTAATTAATATCTTTTAACTAATTGCTATATCTGGCTGAATTGTGAATCTAAACCATTATCGAATCCACTTGAACCCACACGAAAACTTTCATCAAAATCGATCCAGCCGTTTAGGAGGAGTTTAGTCACATACACACGCACAGAAGATTTTTATACACACACACACACACACACACACACACACACACACACACACACACACACACACACACACACACACACACACACACACACACACACACACACACACACACACACACACACACACACACACACACACACACACACACACACACACACACACACACACACACACACACACACACACACACACACACACACACACACACACACACACACACACACACACACACACACACACACACACACACACACACACACACACACACACACACACACACACACACACACACACACACACACACACACACACACACACACACACACACACACACACACACACACACACACACACACACACACACACACACACACACACACACACATATATATATATTCTATATTCTGGTATGTAGATTAATGTTTTTATCATGGTATTTGGTTTTGGTAAAACTAAGAGTATTTTTAGTATTAACTATTTAGTACTATATTATTAAATACAAAGAATTTTTAGAATAAAGCATTCTCACACTATTTTCTCTCTATTAAGCTCAGAGGTATAGGCGAATTCATCGGAGAGTTAAACGGCCTTAAAACTATGTTTAACCTTATGATCTTAGCTCTTATGATCAAGAGTTTTCTGTAATTACTCGTCCATTTTAATTTAGAACTTGTAGAAATCGTGATGAGGCAGAAGCTCATAAATAATTTATTAAGAATTTCAAAAATTATTCTTAATTAAGTAATCAGTTGGAAAATATTTTACTCTATAGGTTTTACAAAGTACATCTCAACTTGAAGAAAACAAGATAAAACAACTTCAAGGAATTGGAGAGAAAATGTAAATTGTAATAAAGAACTAGTGAAGTTGTCGTAAGCTCTCTGATTCAACGTACTTCAAATTAAAACCATGTCATTTACGATTACAGTGAGGAATATTTCCACTATGGAATGAAGTGCAAGTCACAACATTAATTTAGACTGCTTGGTGCATTTGAAAATGTTGTTTCATACAAAATACAATAATCTCTTTTCCGTTCTTAGCATATTTGTTTAAACAACTTCGGAACGTTAAAGATTATGGGATCGTTGAAAGAAGTAAAATCGATAAAAAAGAACAATTAGTTACTGAATAAAGTAACAAACATTAAAAATCAAGCCTTACAAAGTGCATAATTTGACAAATTTCGAATTTATTTAAAGAATAATTAATTTCTAAGGAGAAAAAATAAATATTTAATGCGAACCTTTGTTTAAGCTGAATGAATAATCAAGTCTTACATATTAAAGTTTCTGTTCAGATCTTTTAAACAAGGTTTTAAAAATTTCGCATGATTACTCTGTCATTCTAAGTCGACCACCAGATTCTTGAAGCTCTGCACGATTATGGTGTTCACTTGCATTCCTACCAACACATTCCCTCTCAAATGGTGACATCTGCTCATACTGTTCACGAGTCCATCTACAAGGTCACATGGTGTAATAGAGTCATACTCGTATGGAAGTTATGCCTGGGCATTGCAATTTAATTTGTTTTATACACCATTTGAAACTGCTCAGGTGTCTCCTTTGTTGTGAGACTGTGATTCGGGATTGTTTTTTACCAATATAATATTGAGTAGGTCTTGTGAATAAAACAAAAATTAGTTGGTAGTTAAAGTATTAGTTAATAATCAAATATATTTAAAGTGTTCTCTGTATCCCTTATATATGTCGTTAAGGCATGACAGTGTCCTAAAAATAATAAAAATAACGATTTTTTTTATTTTCCTACGGCCCATGTATTTAGAAAGCTTGCCTCAAAATTTAAGATCTGAGAACCAATTAGTTTTTAAGATATTTGAAGTTTTCTGAGTCTAGATTTTAGTTTCGGTTTCATTTTAAAGCATTTTTGCATTTCTAAATTGAATTAATTAAGAATATTTTTTAACACACAATTCATTTTTTCAGTGTGAAATAGCTGTTTACCACAATTTTCATTGCTAAGATAATTTACGTTTGCTTATGTTTTGAATTTTTTGAGTTCTCTCATAGTTACTTAAGATTATTTTCAAGACCAATATTTATTTTTACACATAGTTTACATAACTCAGAAGCATTTTATTTTGTTTTTATGAATTTTTTTCCTATTGAGAAAATGTCACGACCAAAGTGTACTCATGTTGCTTTGAGAACTATTTGAAAGAGATGGAATGTGACTGAAAAAGATAAATCTAAAATCCAACCTTCAGCTCATACTATAATGAAACTTCAGAATAAAAATATTGCAGGAAGAACTAAATATTGCCATGATGTATCAAACTACATTATAGTAAATATATTGTCGTATTGCATCACAGTATTTTAATGATGCAACAAAAACTTAAACTTGCTAAACTTCCCCATTTTAAAACAGAAAAAAATATTAGATATTATTAACAAAAATGTGTGGTTATTTCTAGCTTAAGTTTGCATCATTATTATTTTGTGTTTAAAAGTTTTGCGTTAAAAATTTTTGTGAAATTATTAGGTTAAGATAAAGCTGAATAATCAGTCTTCGTAACAAACGCTATCAATATTATATAAAGGCATATTTTGAATTTTAAGAAAATGCTTTCACTCATAATTAATTAAAATAGTGTTTAGATGTTGAACATAACTTAATAAATAATATATTAAAAAATTAGAGCTTTAAACACATTTTCAGTTTTTGTTAGTGTAAGTTTTTCTCAGACTTTTAATTTTGATTTCCCTTCAAGATAGAGTCTTGAAATTTTTTTGTACATTCCTCCAAATAAATGTTTTATAAAAGTTGGCATAGGTTTAAATCTGAAAAAAAGTTAGTTTTTTTTTTAAATTTTAATAATTAAAAAAGTTTGCATTTTTTCAGGTTCATCTATAAAAATAATTATTAAAATTCAACAAGGAAATTGATTTTCACACACAATTCCACCCTAACTTATGTTTCCAGTAATCTAAGAAATATAAATCACTTAACATAATATTTTTTTTAAAAAAATTTAGCATTTATAAAAGAGTTTAAGGAACTTTAAAAAGATTTTATTTTTAAAAATTGTGAAATAAAATGGCTTGTCAAACTGATTATTTTCAGAATCATTTAATAGTATAATCTGAATAAAAAACTTACATGTATCAGAGACTTGGGCATTGACTTTACGTGATGAGAAAATTTTGGGAATGGAGAGAAAGATCTTACGTTGCATTCTTGGTGGGGTTCAAGTAAATGGATCATGAAGATCTAATTTGAAAACTATATAAAATTTGCAAACAACCTGATATTGTCAAATTCTTCAAACTATCGAGACTTAAATGGGCTGGTCATCTGACTAGAATAAATGAAGACCGTTGCTGCAAGATCTTTCTGGCAAAGCCTATGGGAGAGATCTCGGGGCAGACCCGCACTGATTTGGATTGATTGCATCGAAAAAATCTTAGTATTTTAAAGGTTAAAAACTCTGAAAAACAGTTGCCAAAAGTAGAGATGCCTGGAGATGACTTCTGGAGCAGGCCAAGGCCCACCCAAAACTGTTGAGCCATTTAAGATGAAGAACAATGTAAAACATAAATTATTTTTACAGTTGCTGTGTGTGTCTCCCAATTATTTTAAAAGGATACTGTGTAGTCTAAAGGAAATTCTAACTTAATTATAATGAAGAATTAACAACGTGAAATCAGTAGTCAAGCTTTCTAATATGTAACACAGTTTATATACTGATTTTCTAAAGTAAGCATACACTAAGTAAGTATAGAATACGTTTTCATTAAGAAATATAGCGCAATTACGGCATACAATATCAAAACATGAACCCATTTTGTGATAGTGTGTACAAAGCTTACTTAATTTAATTAGCACGGAAACCTCACATTTTATGGAAACAGATAGCTTTGTCAAAGCAAGTTATTACTGGAAATGTGAAATATACAACTTAATCTTTCACTCACATAATTTACCTATTCTGCATCCCAAGTTTAATCTTTTAATGTATGATATTGCTTAATGTAATTCCAGTCATAAATTTCAAAACCATTAAAGTTCTCAATGGAGACATTAGAATTTCTCATTATTGAGGAAATGTACTTCGTAGAAATTCAAACAGTTGTGGATACAACAAGATGATAGTGGTTCTACTATATGTTACAGCTTTTACATATTATGCATTTAAAAGGCGTACGTTAATAACGGAATTTAATTAACGTGTATTATCATGGGAATCAGGAAAATTATATATTTAAAGATGTTTTAAAGGGCATTTTAATTACTGCTTATTTCTGTATACATGAAGCGAGTTTGTATAATTTACAATTTTGAAATAATAATACTTGTGTTTTTCATCCATAACTATATTTTCTAAGCTATTAAAATAAATATAATTTTATCAAATGTGATACACTTAAAATATTTTTTACGACGCGGAGGTATGTTTTTATTAGAAGTGCCTTAATTGAGATGACTGAGTTTCCACTGTTCTATTTCTGCGAGAAATATTTATGAAATTAACCATTAGCGTCGAATCAAGGTAAAAAAAAACAAGTGTAGATTATTTTCTACTTTTGATTATTTTTCTTTGTATTTCTTATTTATGTCAAAATTAAATTATTATTTTCGAAGAATTTTTTTTTCTGTAACATTATCTTAAAGTAGTGTTATAAGCACATTTTTTTTTCTGGTACACAGATCAAGTTTTATCAAATCATTTCTCTCTCTCTCTCTCTCTCTCTCCTTATCCTAGATTTCTAACTGAACTATTTCAAATGACAATTAAAAAGGTAATTTACTTAAAATTGTTTAGAACAACATAGAAATATTACAGTTTGTGAATTGTACACAACCAAAAATCCTATATACTTTCCTTTAAATTTTAATATATAATTGAAAACAAATATTTTTCAGATATTATCTCCAGAGTTAAATTATTGAATGAATGATAAATCCAAGTTTCAATGACTGTTCTTTCTCATGCTATTAAAATTGTATGATTAGTATTATACAGGGTGTCCAGGCTTAAAGTATCCAAAAGTAATGGCTTATTATTGCGGAACTACCCATCAGAATGTAATAAACTGTTCATCCATGGATTGGAAAACTCTCCGAGATTTTTTGAGTCTAGTCCGATTGGCTGCACGTGCACACATTATTCGGAAATCGCAGAGGATACACTTTTTACACTGACTTTATTAACAAAGATGTGGATGCCACAGTAAAATATGAAGAGCGAACTTTGGTTAACGGAATTTAAATCAGCCACGCTTGTACAGCGACGTGTTCGAACAGAATGGAATGGCGTTACTGGCTTGCCTAATATACTGATCAGGACTCCAAAAAAATGAATCACGCACACGATCAACAGTGTCTTTCTATCACGAAAACTTAAGGATACTTGCCAGTTTGAGATACCAAAGTTCCCGTATCCTTTAAAGTTCTGTCCCATTGAAGGATAGATTTTGATGTCGAAGGGTCGACATTCCATTCTGTTCAAACACGTCTCTGTACATGCGTGACTGATTTAAATTCCCTTAACCAATGTACTTACTGCACCTTTTACTGTGGCATTCACAACTTTACTACTGAAGTCAGAGTAAAAAATTTATCGTCTGCAACTGCCGAATAATGCTCGTACGTGCGACCGATCAGACTAGACCCAAAAAAAACTCCGATACTTTTCCAATCCATGGAGGAACAGCTTATTACATTCTGATGGGTAGTTCCGTGATAATAAACCATTACTTTTGGATACTTTTAGCCCGGACATCCTGTATTCCTCGATTCATTTTTGATGACTGAGATGGGTTAGAAACTACCTGAATTCTTTATCGTCTTCGAAAATTACACAATAGGTTATATTAAATTAAACTAAACTATAAATGTTTAATCACTGTACATGCGGGACTGATTAAATTCCGTTAACCAAACTACGCTCTGCATCTTTTACTGTGGCATCCACATCTGTACTAATGAAGTCAGTGTAAAAAGTATATCGTCTGCGATTGCCGAATATTGCGCACACGTGCGGCCGATTGGTCTAGAACAGGGGTACTCAACCTTTTTTCTGTTGGGCCGCATACATATGTTAGTAATTTCACGTGGGCCACAACATGAGGATCAATAGGGGTAGGATGGTGGGGTGGAGGAATGCTTTAAGACCAAGAGGGCATTGGAAATTTAAAATGTGGAAAATTGATCAAAATATTATAACTCCTGTTTTGCTTTCTTTAATTATTATTTTTTATTTTTGTCACTAACACTACATTTCTTAATTAAACCATTTAAGAAACACTCCTTCACAATTTCTGCATCAGTAAAGGGTTTTATAAGATTACCAGTAATATAAAAAACTTCATATGATGTCTTTGTTACCATTGTGATATTACCATTGACTAAACACTTTGTTGCTGTTGCAAAGATTATTCAAGAAAGCCTGTTTATCCCCGCTTGAAAGAGTTCTTCGAGGAAAACTTGCAAAGAATGATTTCTGTTTATTGGTATTTTTTAAGTGCAGCACTTTCTTGACAAATCAAACAATTACTGATTCCTGCTTGTTTTTCACTACAAAATAGTTAACCTCCCAATTGACTTGAAACGATTTATTTTTTTCGAATATTTTTCGGTTGCAAGATATGAAAGATAGTTAAAGATCAGTTCAACCCATAAAATTGTTGCTACTCCACTGTTGTCTGTTATCACTAACCGTAACTGTCCCAAATAGAAAACGAATGTTATTTCGTACCCGTACGACACCGACAGCAAAAAGCAAAATAGATATATTTGATTTCTTGACAAAGAATTTCCCACCAAATATTTAATGCAAAGTTCTTAAATAAGAAAATTTCTCAGAGCAATGGACCATGACCGGGCCACTTAAAAAGGCTCGGTGGGCCTCAGGTTCAGTATCTCTGGTCTAAACCCAACAAATCTCGGAAAGTTTTCCAATCTACGGGGGAACAGTTTGTTACATTCTGATGGATAGTTCCGTAATAATCAGCCATTACTTTTGGATACTTTATATCTGGACACCCTGTATAAATTTCTGCAACTATTGGAGAATATTCTTCCTTTCATAGATCTATTTTTTGTGTTTTTAACATTTTAATTTAAGAAAACTCAACAGTTAGACAATTTTTTTCTATCTCTAGAGTAACCGTTATTGATCATAATTCGTGATACAGTTATACCAGTGTTTCTCAATATGTGGGGCGCGCCCCCTGGGGGCACGAGCATATTGAAAATAAAAGGTTTAAAAAAATAATTTTTTAGAATGAAGTAAAACAAAATGCTTTCTGACATAGTAAAAATGCACATTTACACTGATATAACTTATTTTTATCATCTGGTGATCATCAAAAATAAAAGATTCCACTTCAAACGCTCATTAGCCATCTTTGATCCTATAACCAAATTTAAAAAAATATTTTGTCTGCTTTGCTGTAATCCCACGATGAGAGATTTTTTTTGATTACGTTTCTTTTAACCTAAAATATTGCTTTAGCTGATCTTCGAACTTACTGGTATGGTTATCTCCGTTTTTTTAGGGAAGTTGTAAATAATATATTTCTGTCTCGCCTTTTTCCATGTGAATGATTTTTATTATATATAGATAAGCACATTGAGCACTTTGAAGAATTATTTGGCCAAGATTTATTTTTATGAGTATTCTGAAACATATAATGCATAATGAAAAACGTTTTACACAATTATTTTTTAGAACATGCTATACTTTCCCCATGAACAATTTTGTAGTTATGATTGCTTTCTTGTACGACTTATTATGGTTTATAAATGTAAATAAGCAGATTATTAAAAAAATGGGCATCTGTGATCCCTATTGAAGGAAGTTGAAACTGAACAAGCAATTGAAGAACCTACTGTAATAATGCATATTAATCAAGATAGCGAAAGTAAATATCAGAAAAGCGTTAGACATGAAGCGTTTGAATTGATTTGAAATTTTCAAATGCTGCCTAAAGATCTCTATGAAGAAAACTATGAAGCCATAATGTAGTACTTCGCCTTGACAAAAAGACATAAGGAAAAAAAAGTTCAAAATGCTGTTTGTACATCGTCAAACGACAGCAAAGCTACAAAATCGTGAACAAAATATGACAGTTTTGCTGGAAAATAGCGTTCCTGTGTTGTTAGCGAAAAGTGTCTGTGATTTATGTCCTTTATTAAGGACACGCACATTTGGAACATTTTCTTTAATTTTATTGGATTTTTTTCTCAAATCTTCAAAGAAAAATTGAAAAGTCCTTGAAAGTAGGGGTAAGTATATTTTCTCTTAATTAAATTATTCACAGGAATTGTGATTTTTATCGTGTATAGTAAAAATAATTATAAATTAAATTATAGTTTTAAAACATACTAAAAAACTCGCTTTCATAGTGAATCGAACTAAAAAGTAAAAAAATAAATAAATAAAAATATATATTATTTAAAAGTAACACATATAAAATTTAATACTTATCTTGTTAATTTGTACGGTTTATAATTATGATCATACTGTAGCTTTAGCGCCCCCTAAAATGCATTATTATTGCATTCAATACATTATAATTTTTAGGGGGGCACGATAAAAATTATGATTGAAAATTGGGTCGCCAGTAGTGAAAGTTTGAGAACCACTGAGTTATACTGTATTAATAATTCTCAGAAACTTGTCATCGTTGTACGTAGTATATATCATGTGTCAAATCATATAATGCATGGAATTTGAGCCGAAATTGGGACAACCCATTTATAATGAGCATAATTCCTAATCGATCCAACCTGCTGATGAAACATCATTGAAAATGCGCAATCGATTAACTGTGAACGCACATTTCTCATCACAATATCGAGTTATTAGAATCTGTATTTACGGATATGCCTTTTATTTTTTTCCGAAATTGAGTATTGCTGTTTTATAAGCTATGCGCATCGGAATTACATTTGGGTTTAGAACAACGGATTATTTTTATTCTTTTGAACTGCTGAGAAAATGCTGCTTTTTAATGATTTTGGTGGCGGGTTTGATGGTGGCACGGAACAGTTAAATTTACAATGATTTCGCTTAGATTTAACTTTACTGTGTCAAACTTCGTTTTTGTTCAACATACTGTATTCTTTAAATATTTTAATTATATTAGTAGTCCTTAAATTTTGTACTTGAAGAAGACCTTGATATTTTATGACTAAGTAGTTTCATTTAATACAAGGTATTCTTTTTTTAAAAAAAATAACGAGACATATTTCTCATATGCACTCCTCTTTTTTTTGGAATATTTCACCGGTTTAATTTTTACGAAGCTTATAACTTAAAATTATCTAATATAATTATTAATATATTTAGTCACTATTTCATTTGCATAAATTTTTATTTAAATGCTGTATCCTTTTGAAAATAATTATATTTTAAAATCTCTTATAATTTTTAAATACTGCCTATAATCAAGTTTATTTTTGAAAAAACTTGGAATCCATTAAACTCTTCAAGTATATAGATTTGTACTTTCATTTTAATATTTTGAATAACTCTTCATATATAAAATCACCCAAATGAAGGTCTGAGGTTCATTCATATTTTTACCTATTTCATTTTGTAAGTAAGCTTTTCTTTAATTTGTTCTGATTTTATTTCTTTCATGTGTGGTGCCCATGTTCATGTACCAAAATTATTTATGAAAATAAGCAAAAAGCTGGAGTGAATTATCTTAATACATAACTGAGTTCTATGAAGCTTTCAAGAAAAGAATGAAGTTATTTATCAGATGAAATATTTCCTGAAAAGAAACTTTTCTAACCATCATTGGGATTGTGACATAGATTTAATTTAGAGTACGACGACTTTGGCGTAGATAATTTTTATTTTTGAGATTTTATTTACTCCTACGTCGAAAGGGTTAAGATGTTAGATTTTTTTTACTGAGGTTCACTGTTTTTTATTTATAAAGTGTATTAAAACTTAGTTACATAACTTAAGAATTATTTTAATAGCTTCTCTAAAACTTAAACAAGAATTTTAAACAACCATATTTACATATTGTAAAGTGATTTGCAGTTTTTTTAATGAGAACGCAACAATACTTTAAATGTACTTTCAACTTTTTTCCTTTAAAATTCGAATACCTATTTATTGACGTAGGGTATAAACAAATAACAACCCTAATTAACTATTAAACACCTGGATTTATGTTATTCTAAAGTTAAACACTTAGTTTACTTTTCTTGTGATTCTCACCGATTTTCAATTAAAATCTAAAACCCAGTGGAGAAAAAGATTCTTTCCATTAGGGCAGTATTAAATTATCCATGATTGACTATCTCAATATGCTAAACACAATTAATAAAAAAATCCATCTGAAATCAGAAATATTTTTACTATCCTCACCACGCACACACACACACACAGAAAGAGAGAAAGAGATGGGGAAGTAAAGGAATATTTTTACTTATTTAATTCTCTCATCTCTTACTTGTTTCCTCACTGCTTTGCATTTTACAATTGCGTATGATGCCACGTGTCATCATTTCCTGTGATTATGATTAGTAATGATACTATCTTTGTAGATGAATATCTTACGTTACAAACTTCTTAGATTTTTCTTTTTTTCAAAATTGTGCTGTTTAAAATTTCTATGAGTTAATGAGGAAAGTATTAAGTTATTTACGGAAGAGAGGAAGAGAGCATTTTATTATTTTCACAATGAGAATTATAATAAAGTATTTTACATACATTTGTGAATGATTTAATTTTAATACACACACACTCAGAAATACAAACATTTTTAAGTTCCACCAAAATATCCATATAAAAATTAGAACTAGCATACGTACTCAAACTACAAAAGAAATATGTAGCAATATATTTACAACAATTTAATACAAGCCATCTTTTTTTTAGTATTTACATATTATAATATTAACCAATTTTGACAAACTAGATGATATAACTGAATCAAAAAAATGTTGCCAAATGTGATTTTTATTATTGTATTTAAACATGTGAGGGAACTGTTTCTACTATTAGCTGTAATAACCCCTCCCAAAACATGCGCATAAATAAATTTTAACTTTATAGATTTTAAAATATTATGGGAATTTAACTTCCAATAACACTTTGGCACAATATGTATTATAGTTAGAATAATAATTACTGTCACGCGAGCGTTTAGTGTGAATATTTTTAAACTATTTTCTTAAGAAATACATAGAGAAAATATTAATGATTAATCTTTTGAACAACGAAAAAAATTAGCTGAAAAAGTAGTGACATTATGAAAGAACTTCACACATATTTCTTGCATAGTTATGCATTTAAATATAACTTTATAACTAAATTAATGCGTATTTTAGGCATAATTGTTCAATATAAAATGATAAATTCGTAAGAAATAAATTCTGAAATTTATTTTGTTGGAAAACTAATTACATCAATAGGAGAAAAAGCTTGTGTATATTTCAATTTGATTTCATTTTGTAGACATATTCTTTCAATTTTGCAAAAAAAAAAAAAAAAAAAAAAAAAGAATTTTCTCTGTAATTAAATCTGTAGGTTTGTCTCTGAAAAATTTAGAATAAAACTTCAATAAAAATGAAATATCTTTGAATTGTAGTTAAGCAAATACACATACTATGTAAATCAAATTCAAATTTAATATGTTCCCGCTTTACACACAATATTAAATACAATAAATAGCTAAACATTTGGAACGCAAATTGTGTTATTGTAAAACTGCTTTAGCTAAAAAAAAAGGATTGCTTGCACAATAGTTGTTTTGAATTATTTATGAAAATAAACTCCGTTACCTGGCTTAGAGTTTTATCAAATATTTTTAATATTAAATAAAGGAGGTAAGATCACATAAATTTGAAAATTACAAATAAATGTTTCATTTTATTTATGATGAAATGAAAATGGGATAAGAGCTGCTTTGTCATTCTTTGCTTTATAATAACTTTCAAAATAAATACAAAGGAAAATTGCAAATATGTAAACATGTTTTTCACATTCTTCACGATTCGCATTTCGCTACTGCAAAATGGAGCCATAATTTTCCATATCTAAAATTGAAAGACTTATTTCGTTCTGTTTATTGTTGTCACTTGTTTCAGTAAAATTCACCATTAAATATATAAAATGTCTTTGTTTACACCAGTATAAAACGTATATTCTTATTGCTTTTCACGATTTTACATTTCTACTCTCTTTTTCGAAGTTCCGTATTTGGAACTAAATAATTTAATTGTTTTTATTAGAATCGATGTTTTGAGCCGCATGCGTAGAGATTCGAGAAATTTAATACTATTCTGACTCGCATGGATAAAAAGATTATTATTTTTGTTGTTGTACTTTTTAATGATGTTATTCGATGAATTTCCTAGAAATCCGAATGCAGAGAACCCCCCTCCCTCCGAAAAAAGGGAACGTACTTCGTTAAATTTAGTAATACGAGGAATGAGATGTTATGTTTTCTTATATTTATCTCAAATTAATTGGAATTTAAAACACAGAATTCATTAAAGTCTTGAATAAAAATAGAAAAATGTATATCACACACACACACAACCGCAAGCTCTACAGTTTCATACCAAGAATTAAAAACGCATACCATAAATCCCTTCCTGTAATTACTGAAATACAATAGAATTGTTTAAAAAAATTCTAACTCAAAGGAAAACTGCTTAAAATGTTGATTTCGAAAAATGCATTTTGAAGTTATTTAAACAAAGGGAATATTTTTTTTATCTGAAAAGCAAGGGAATTTAATTCTCTTGAAGCGTTGAAAAATAAATTTGACATGTAACTAATGGAAGTACTTGGGATGAATTTATCTTCGTTTATTTTTCAAAAAGAATTTTTTTTCTAATGTCTTTCATGACAAACAATTTCACACGCTGCGATAACGGTATTTTAAATAAATAAGAAAATAGCATACTCTCAAAGGCTTTTGTCTTTGTATTTAATTTTTTCTCCTTTATAATTGACACTGAATTATTTATTGTTATAAAAGTTATTTAACTTCACAAATTAATTTAATTAAAATAACTTACTTCTATCTTTTTCAAATGAAAGTAATTAAATAGAGGATTAATCAGAGGAATTTTATTTTGTTCTTAGACAAACCGACTTATCTTTCCCCTTCCAAAGTTTATTGCAAATCAAGGAGTTGAATTTTTGAATTTTTTTCAAATTTATTGGATATAGTTATATTAAGATAGATAACTGAATTTTGTTATTGCTAGAAGTGTTCGTATATGATTTCCATACAAAGAGATAAATTTTTTTGATACTGACTTTCCCCAACTTCAAACGTCTCTTTCTCCTATTTAATTTTGTGTGAAAAGAATCATACTTCAAACAAATTTATAAATAGAAAATCAAGTTAATGTTTATACCAATGTTGGAAAAATCTTAATATATAGATAATGCTTTTTAAAATTTGCTAAGCAAGAACACAGAAACTTATGATACAACTTTCAAGAATATATACGAGTAATTATATTCATTTTTATAATTGTTATATATTCAATAATAGCATTAATTATTACTTATTCTTCTCTTGCAAGAGTTTAAGTAATAGAATTGTAAATCAAGTAATCACAGAATTGATTTCTTTGTATTTTTAAGGATTTGTGTGTAAGAAAAATTCATTTTGTCGAAACACATTTAATTCTGTATACAAATGTAAAAATAAAGTATTCTTTTTTTATTTCGACACATAAAATAATTGCGACTTAAAAATCTTTTCTTTTTACAATGGGGATATTTTAGAAGAGACAAATGTAAAATAGAAAAAAAAGGAAAAAAAAAAACTTGACTCATTTTTTAAAAATATATTAACTTTTATACCTTCAATCAAAATACAGAGACTCCAACGTAGTCAAAGTGATCCAGGCTTCCCAAATAAAGTAGCTAGGACATGTATTTCGATATAGCGATGAAAACCCTGTTAAGAAAACTTTCTAAACTCCAGAGGGAAAGAGGAAGACCAAGAACAAGTTGGATGCATAAGTGTAGATAGTAGTAGTAGTAGAAAAGTGGTTGAGGGACTTGGGAGTTAACCGATGGTAGAATATAACATCGAATAGATGAAGATGATGTAAGCTGACAGAGACAACCTTGACCAGTAACCGGCTGTAGGGCTCTGAAAGAAGAAAGGATGGAAGTGAAGGATGTCAAATCCAGTCAGGCTGTTAATTCACCGTACACTATGGGGCATTGTCTTGCTGGAATACCATGTTGTACGCACCCTGCAACAGGGGCAGAACAATAAGTTCCACAACTTATGTGACATAGCGATCCGCTGTCAAACGGTCATCAATGTGTACAATACGTCATGCCCAGTGCAGGGGTTGGTTCGCGAGGCGAAATGAGTTGGTTCGAAGCGTTCTCTGGATCACCGCCATACCCATCGACGGCTGTCATTCCTCCACGGACAGAAAGGAGATCCATTCATGAACAATACCTGATGACGTTCGATGTCCAGGTACGATGACGATGACACCACACTAGTCCTGTGTTGAGTGGTCAACAGTACTCCTGTTGGTGGTACCCGCGCACAGAACTGTTCTTATGCAATCTGTTGCGTATGGTTTGGGTAGACACAGATCTATTTGCTTCTGAAGGCAACCGGCTTCAGATGTCCCCTACAGTGGAGAAAGAGTCTCGAATAGCCAACTGGTGAAGGGGTCAGTCTATGCTCTCTGACGTGCACCTGTGCGCACCACTTCCTCTTCGGCGTACGTAGAATTTATTGTAGGACACAACGTTGGATGTTGCTCAAGTAGTGTCCAATACTAGTTGTTATTGTAAGCAGCGACCCTCCCAGTTCTTGGAGTTCGATAATACGGTCACGTTCCCTGGACGTAACTGATGGTATTCAGCTCACTGAAGTCTCAGAGGCATTTCCTACGCTTCTTATATCCCATATATGTACCACGTGATCAGATGCACGCGCAAATTAAATCCTTTGAATGTCTATCTCACCATTATCGTTGCTGAGATTTGCATGATGCTACTTGTATTATTTCTTGGTTTTGAAACTTCAATTTTGAAGAGTGTATTTAAAATTCTGTAACTGAAATGTGCAGTAGTATATAATGAGTTATGTGCTTTTCTTTTATGCCATGGAAAATACATAATTTATAATTAATTTTAAAGTAAACATTGCAGGGATTATAAAAAAAAAGTTCGATTTATATTGAATGAATTAAACCACAGATTAATTATTTACCTTAAATTAATTATTTTGCATTGAGAAATCCTTTATTTACAACGCTCAAATATTACGAAATACTGGATTAATTTACAAGATTACGCAATATATTTTATTGTAAGCCTAAAAGTACTGTAAAAATAAATACACATTTTCCTGTTGCTATAAATGGTTATGAATTGTTTGAATTGCTTGTTGCGTTTAAAATATCTGTTGCTTGCATTTTAATTTTAGAACCGGAAATTTCATTTGACAAATTTACATGGTTAAAGTCAGGTACTGAAAACGATAACAATTTGTAAGTACGTTACAACTAACTTTATTTAATGAAACACAACTTCCTATTCTGTGGTTTGTAAAAAGTAAAAAGTGCCAGGAAAATAGGTTGGCAATTCTTCCTACAAATATTCCGGACATGAATAGAAAGACGTAATATTATTGGAATTCATCATTTTTAATGTGTTTCAAAGTCTTTTCAAAAAGGAATTCGAAAATATCTCAAGAACTTTTTTTAAAAAATAACACCCATTTATGGTAATATGATTATTTAAAAAATTCATCATAAAAGTTTTAAAAGAATTTCAGCTAGTAACAAATTTGAGGATTAAAGTGACTAAAAAACTCATTGTTAAATTTTTGCATAACTTGATTTTCAATTCCAGAATTTTGGGGTTCTCGGGAAATTAAAAAATAAATAGTTAATTTGACCAAAATTTTGAATTAATTTATATCAGTATATTAAAAGTGATGCGACGCTCTTTTATCTTCGTTTAAATTCTATTTCTTTAAAACCCAGTTTCTTAATTTAACATCGCATCATGACTTAAGTTAAAATTAATTCTAAATAATAAATTAATGAAACTCATCTCACAATAAATTATACACTGATCGTATAGTTTTTAAACAATTATATTTATTGATTAACATACTGGAAACAACGTTAAAATTTACAAGGGTGGTACTTATCTGAGAGGAAAGGAGTGGACGAAGGGGTGACCCCGGACAGTGAGTTCGCTTTCTAGACGGGAGGTTTTTCTGTTAGACGTAAGAGGAAAAAAAGCCCCGAGAAATGGCGTGTACGTGCGTTTTAAAGTTGACCGCACCACTTCAAAAAGAATCCGCTGCGGATTCATTACCGTCAAATCTACCACCCTGATTGGACTCAACAGTCCGCGCAAGAACACAACCTTGCCGGCCATAAGGTCCGTTGAACCTAAACGCACCCACATTCCTGTGTAATCCCTATTTCCTGTAAACAGGGCAAATATAAAAACTGCAATTGTATCTCGGGGACCGGCGACCTCCCATCAAAAGCTCTAAAGTAATTTTTCGAAGAACCGAATTTTTCAAAGGTATTTTTATTTTAAAAAGTATTATTTAAAATACATGTGTTAAATGTATATATAGGTTTAAAACTCTTTTTGATAGTTTTAGAAATAATGCATAATGATAAATTATTTACTTTAAAATAAATTAAAATAAATCAAAAGCAAATAATATTATTTTGTAGATGAAAGTATCTGTTTAATTAAAATTCTATTTAAAGATACCTGAAAAACTCATTCTAAAGTAAGTCTTTTTTTGATCCTTTGAAAATATAAAGGAAACTATTATACATATTTTTTACTGTTATAGACAACATTTATTTTTAAAGCTAAAAGATATAAAATAACTCTAAGTAAATACAATGTATGTGTCATACACCAGTGAAAAAAGTATTTTTTGAAAGTATATTGCAGCATTACATTTAATTTCTTTTTGTTGATAGAACAATTAAAAATATCTAAAGAATCCAATATAAAGGTCAGATTATTCAAAATTTACAGCAGGAGAGAAAATATAAATGGATGCATAATGAATATAAATGGAAAATGTAATGGATAAACGAGGAATGGCTAAATGCATTCTTCGTCGTAAAAAATGAGTAAAATATACTGAAATATTCTTTAAGAATTAAATTTAATTCAAAAGTAAAGTCAACATGTTGAAATAATAATGCTTTAGCTTTTAAAATATTACATGCTTTTAATTTTTTTTTTTTGTATTTTAAAAGTACATTAACGTTGTATTTTAACGTAATTCCTTCTGAATACACATTTGATCTTAAATAACTTCGTAAAGTTATACCAATAATTTAAATGATTGTATTTTTCATTTAAAAGTCATCAATATTATTATTTAATATTGATGACTTGCGTATGACAAAAAAATAAGATATTTTGTAACAAATACATTTATGTCATCTTCTGAATGCGTACAATATTCGGAGAGACTGTAATTCGGTTCAAATATTTTGAAACTTAAGGCGAAAAAAATGTTTTTCTTCTACTTATTAAAATAGTAATTTATAGTATTAAGTAATTATTTACGTAACACAACCCGCACACACGTGTGTTCGCGTGCATGTTTACTTATATATACATAGATAAAATAAAAAAGTAACATAAAACCTTTTATAAATAGAACAGAACAGGAAATTTCGTTCAAATGAAATGTATGTGTGTAAAATAAAATAATTTAACAATATACATTTTATAAACAATTTAAAATATTGATACAGTTAAAATATGAATCCATATAATGTAATAGTTTCTTACACATTTACACTCGGAGAAAACTAAGCTGTTATGGGAACCATTTACAAGCTCTATTCAAAATTTTAAAGTACGGGAAATGATAAAACGAAATTATTTCTTTAAAAGTTCAAAGCATACATTTTTATTAGCTCCACATTAATTTACTTATTCGTTTATTAAAAACGTTAAAATTAATGGAAATTCAAGATTAACACTGAAATTAGTTTACGTATTAAATATAATAACTCATAAATAAAAAAAATAATTACTTTTTAGAAATGTTAAAAAATATCTCATTATTCGTGATAAACTCACAGCAATTTTTAAAACCAAATTGAGTTAACAAGTTAATGTAAACTTTTTACACTGGGTGATTTTAAAATGCTTTCAAAATAAAAATTAGTTATTAAATAAAAATCAAAATAACAAACAAGAATTAACGTAAATGAACATATTTTCAAAATTGGTTATCAGTGAATTTTGTATTAAAATAGAATTAAATAAAAATGTACTAAGATTATACAATTTATTGTTAATTAAATACATTACTACTTTAAATAACATTATCATAACTATTAATAAGTTATATATATTATATATATATATACTTCTAACATCACATAATTTAAGAAACGCTTTGTATGAAATATTTACAAATATTAACGAATAAGAAGAATGTTATCCTATTAAAAATTTTGAATACTGTCCAAAAAAATAAAAACAAATATCATAACTAAGCAGCATGAAATAATGCATTGGCCATAAATATTTATATCGATTTCCCTCTAATCTCCGAATTTCTAAAAAACCGATGTGCTCAAAAATTTTTCAAATGATGGATAGAAGTCATTTATTTACTGTTATTGTTGTAACTTTGACCTTACTAGAAGAAAAGTACAATTAAGATCAAAAGGAACTTCGATACATGACACAGATTCGAAGAAGTATTGGGAAAAGGATCAATCTCTAATCGCTTACAGCATAAGTGATTATAGACAGCTGCTTTATTATTTGGCATAATACGTAAGAAGAAAAATTAAATTTTTCTGAAAAACGGAAACATGCACAGATACTCTGTAACAAAATGAATCGAACATTTTTTTCCAGGCATGGATAAACATAAACTAAGTTTTCATAAAAAAAAGATGCAAATATATATATATATATATATATATATATATATATATATATATATATATATATATTGTATATATTATATATATATATATTGTATATATTATATATATATTGTATATATTATATATATATATATTATATATTATATATATATATATATATATATTATATATTATATATTATATATATATATATATTATATATTGTATATATTATATATATATTGTATATATTATATATACACTACTCAAAACAATTAAAGGATATTGTAAGTTTTATGTAAAATAAAGATATAAGCAAAATTTTTTTTGCCAAAAATGGAAAAAGAGAATCACAAATGCAAATATTTCTGATTTTCTAACTGTGGAGTATGCTAATTTTGAGTTCGACGTCAAAAACGTCGCTTCAGCGGCAGCGAATGAAATTTGACTTTCAACTCAAATGAAGACAAGGATGATTGGCATTCCGCGACTGCTTTGTTTCGATGAGTATGATGTCTTAGCGAAGTCATTTAGCCGATTCAGAAGCTTGAAGAGTTGTTGGTAGGTTAGAAGGGGGCCAAAATCAATCCGAAGTAGCGCAAGCCATTGGAGTGTCACAAAGTGTGATTTCCAGGATCTGGAACCGTTTTTTGGAGACTGGAAGTGCAGGCCGAAGACCAGGACAAGGTCCTAGACAGGCAACAATGCCCAATGAAGATCGTTATTTAGTGTTAACGGCTCGGAGACACCGAAATATGAACGCTACTCTTCTCCAACAACACCTTCGCTCGGCTACCGGCACTACGATTTCAACTCAGACTGTTCGAAACCGGCTCCATGGTGTAGGTCTGTATGCTCGCCGACCGCTGGTATGTATTAGACGAACATCAAGGCATCGTCGTGACCGCAGGGAGTGAGCAACAGAGCATGTGAACTGAGGAGAAATGAAGGAGAAATGTTCTATTTTCTGACGAGTCCCATTTTTCTGTTCATCCGTATAACAGGCGTATTTTCATCTGGAGGGACCGTGGCAGCAGGAATAATCCTACGTTCGTGCACGAAAGTGTCAGATTTGGCGGTGGGGAAGTGTTGGTGTATGGTGACATCTCCATTGACGGGCGCACAGACCTCTAAATCATTCGAGATGGACCTCTGATTGCTCGCCGATATAGGGATGAGATCCTCAGACCTATTATAGTCCCTTACGCCGCAGCAATCGTAGATGACTTCATTTTAATGGACGATAACAGCAGGCCACATCGTGCTAACCTCGTGGAGGATTCCCTTTTCGAGGAAAGGAATCGTACGAATGGCCAGCATATTCTCCAGACAGGAATCCAATAGAGCACGTTTGGGACCCTCTACGAAGACGAGTTGCTGGCCGCCAACCACCCCCACAAACTCTCCAAGAACTGGAAAGAGCTCTTCTGGAAGAGTGGGGCAGAATACCCCAACTCGTGATTAGTAGCCTCATTCACTCCATGCCTCAAAGGTCCTCAACGTTGCTGGCCGTCCGTGGAAACCATACCACCTACTGAAAATGATTTCCTTTGAAGGAAACACCTTTTCTTTTTTATTTTTTTCTCATAGGCACAAATTGTGTTTTTTTCCTTTTGTACACAAATGCGCAATAGAATGCATTTTTTTTCTGCAAAACATGTGTAATTTATTCTCATATAACCGACTACGTCTGTCGACCATGTATCAATCAGCTAAAAAGTTTCCCAGCCACAAGATCCACCTAAAACCGCAATATCCTTTAATTATTTTGAGCAGTGTATATTGTATATATATATATGTATATATATATTGTACATATTATATATATATTGTATATTATATATATATATATATATATTGTATATATTATATATATATTGTATATGTTATATATATATATTGCCTATATTATATATATACTGTATATATTACATATATATATATATATTGTATATATTATATATATATATTGCATATTATATATATATATATATTGTATACATTATATACACTGCTGGACAATTGCTAAGGACGGATAACACTATCATCCATAGCAACCACAAAATGAAAGGAAGCAAAATGTAGAAAATTAGAATAAGTGCGGGATATTAGTAAGAAGTATGAGAATGCAAATTTTTTTCCACGTCTGTCCATCACGTGATAGCGTTCATAAGAGCTGTAAAGTTTTTGACGCGTGTGGACAGTTGTTGTTTCAAGTCAAAGTTTTACAGGAAAGATTTAATAGACGAACTTAAAATTTTTGGCCTGTCTTCCCGACATCACATAGATGATTTTATGCGTGGCCGAATTATTGGAAAGATCGAAGAAGGGCTAAAAATAACAAATGTTGCCAGGGAGTTCGACATAGCTCACAGCGTTGTTTCACGGCTGTGGAAGTCATTTAAAACTACTGGAATGTGTAGTAGACGGCACGGGGAGGTCGTGTTAGAAGTACGACGCCTGCAGAAGACAGATATATCATCCTATCCGCAAAAAGGAACAGACGCACCTCTGCTCAGCAGGTGGCAAATCAGTTTCTTGCTGCCTCAGGAAAGCAGATCTCCCGAAAAACTGTTGCCAGACGTTTGAGGGGAGGAGGACAATACGCACGCAGACCTGTTGTGTGTGCCCCATTGACCAGACAGCACCGTACTGCCCGTTTGCAATGGTGTCGTGAGCATCACAATTGGACTGAACAGGACTGGGCATGCGTACTATTCTCAGATGAGAGTAGGTTCAGTCTGTCATCGGATTGTAGACGCCAATTGATCTTGCGCGAGAGTGGTACTGCTTATCGTCCAGAAAATATCCAGGAAAAGGACCGATATCCGACATGCAGTATCATGGTGTGGGCCGGCATCATGATCAATGGCCGCACGAGCCTACATGTGGTTGCGAATGTGACTATGACGGGCCAACGATACATTGATGAAATTCTACTTCCTCATTTTCGTCTTTTCCGTGGTGCTGTCGGTGATAAATTTGTTTTTATGGACGACAACGCAACATGTCATCGAACACTCGCTGTTCAGGATTGTCTAGACAGTGAGGGTATTCAACGTCTCGTATGGCGAGCGCGTTCTCCAGATCTAAACCCCATTGAAAATGTGTGGGATGCTTTGGGGAGGCAAATTGCTGGTCGAAACTATCCTTCGACAAACAAGAACACCCTCATCCGTGCACTCACAGAGGAATGGGATAAATTGCCTCAACAGCTGCTGATAATGTTGTGCAAAGTATGGTACGACGTGTGGAATGTTGCATCACACTCCACGTGGACATATCCCGTACTGATACCTTTCTTTGAGGTGCCTGCTGACTTTTAGATGCATTGTTCCATTTCTCCGTACGCAGATCAAATGAACATTTTTTTTTCTTTCAGATGTTTCACAGCTTTTGTACTTTACAGAACAATAAATATTCTTTATTCTAATGTCTGAACAGTGTGGCAACTATATTTTATCCTACTAGGCCTGATGTCTCGCTTAATGTTATGCTACATAGCAATTTGTGATCCGTCCTTAGCAATTGTCCAGCAGTGTATATATATATATATATATATCAGTGGCGCACACTGGAATTTTTCAAGGGTGTGTGTCCGGGATCGAAAGTTCACCATTCTTGTGTCATGCTCCTTTTGATTTTGTCGATTTTCGGGAACAAAACACAGTACAAAACTAATTATTGAATAAATAATTAGCATTAATTAATAAAATTAATCATTAATAACAAATACTTAATTAAATTTTACGTTCTATGTACTTAGAATTATAATCAATCGGAAAAAATCAAGGGCTTTGGGGGGTCCAGACCCTCAGGACCCCCTTGTGTGTGCGCCACTGATATATATATATATATATATATATATATATATAGTGAAAATCGTTTAACACGAAACTGAGGAGACTGAGATATTTTTTCGTGTTAAAGATAATGCAAAATAAATAAATAAATATTTTCAGCAAAATTAAGTTCATCAGAATACATTTTGTTTACGTAGATATGTATAGATGCATGTATTTACTAAAAATTTTCAAGTTTCTTGAAAAACAAAAGATTTTTTTAATATTATATTTTGAAATTAATCCGATATTTTTCTCTTTGCATTGCCTTTTTGAGTATCGAATTGTCAACGAATTGTTCGATGTCATTCATTTTGTTATTTATTTCTTCATTGAAATGTGGGTCTAAATAACTGCGCATACTTTTCGTGATGTTCCTCATTTCGGATGACGAGGGAACAGGAGATGCATTATTCATTTCATTGTCATCGTTGGAATCTGCTTCAAAGATATTTTTCGAATTTTTAACAATATCCAAAATTCTTTTTTGTCTGCCATATTTGGGCTTTGCATACGTTATCAACATCTACTGCAAATAATTCTTCCGATGATACAGTGAGACAATCCAATAATAGAGAAATTTTCTCAAACATTTCATCAAGTGTCGGCTCAGTTTTAATATTCTTTTCGGGTAAAACGATTTTCGTTTCGTGTTAAGAAAAAAAATGCTTGCAAATACATAGTAGTTTGTCGGGACCGTTGCATTGTTTCTTGTTAACCTACATTTCATTAAGCGTTTTCGCATTAAACGTATTTCACTATATATATATTTCAATTTTAAGATCTTATTAAGAAGACCTTGGGTGAGAGAACTGATGATGATTCGTAGTATTTAAGATATTTGTTGCGTGTCTAGCAGTTTGGGTATCTTTGGTGTTTTAATGTATTTAAGTGCTGATATGTTTTTCAGTTCTTAAAATAGTGAATATAGGTTTTGAAATTTAAACTGTTAAATTTTAGAGATTTTAATGCTTTGAATTATATATATATATATGAAAGAAATATATATTATATATCAAAAACAAGAAATAATAGATAATGAACATAACAAGAAATAGCGTAATAAAAATATAAAAACTGAACATGAAGAACAAAATTATAGAGAAATAAAAAAAGAAACTACAAAAAAGAAGAACCGAGCGAGTCAGAAAGCAATTTCGGACTTAGGACCGAATAAGTGGGGTTAAACTAGTTTGAAGGCGCCAACCTTCCAATTGCAACTCGGTAGGAAAAACCAAATAAAATAAAATAATCAAAAATCCAGAGTATGGAAAACTCAGAGAGTATGATAAAACCACTCACTACTATTATGTAACAAACTCTCCCAAACTCTTAATGCAGAAAAATCGCAAAATAATTACGTAAGAAAAGTAGAAAAATCCTAAAACAATTACATAAGAAAAGTATTTTTCAAAAAATAATTTAACAAAATTTCTTTACTCACAGAGCTTTTACGAAGATATATATATATATATTCTTGGCCATCGTTTTAACTCCGATTTAGTAGGTTATGTATATGTTCCTATGTTATTTAGTTTAATGATTTTTTAATATTTAAATTCTACATATATAACTCTTTCCTTTCCTCTTGGTACATAGTATGACAAATTACAGGTGAAGGTTGGCGCCGCAAAACTTGTTTAAACCTGCAATCCTGGTTCCTAAGGCCAGGAATTTGTCTTTATACTATGTGCCTCCTTCCTACTTTTAGTTATCTTAGGTATATAACTATATGTTTATTTTTATATTTATATATTTGTGTATATGTATATATATGTATAAATTTATATATATGTGTATGTATATGTATATGATTATATATTGAAAATTTTTTTTATATTGGATGATATATATATATATATATATATATATATATATATATATATATATATATATTCATTTTAATAATGGGCGTATTTTTGTTATTTTTGGTAGTTAAATTATGTTATACGCTTAGCTGTTTTAGCATTTTAACATTTTTTTGTTTCATATTATTTTTTAAATACGGTGATGAATATCCTCCTTTCTCAAAATTGGAAATTTTTAATTTTTGATATTCGATAGTTTAATTTTGGCCAGTTAAAAATTGCAATAGGGGAAAGTCAGATACCATCAAATTAGTTTAACTCTACTTTTCGGTCTTAAGTCCAAGAACATATACATTGGTTAATTTATAAATTAAAATTTTTTTAATCTAATTTTAATTATTTTTAAAATATTTTTTTTTATGTTGACCATTGAGATTTTGAACTGTTATTTTGTAACAATTGAGATTGTTGAACTGTTGAGATTGTATTATTTTGATATTTTAGTTATTTCTAAAAAATTTGGTTTATATATATGTGTGTGTTACAGACCCCAAGACTGCATGGAGAGAATAGTAGTCATCTTCTTGAAACACCATAAACTTTGTTCCATTTTCTTCAAAATATTCCAACATGGCTGCCATTTGGCACCTAAACTAATAGAACATATGCAGCAAGAAATCACCAACCCATGCTTCTAGATCAGGGGTGTCGAACCGAAATGACCTTGCGAGCCACTTCCGAAAAACATTTAATCTCGCGGGACGCACATAAAAATAAGTACCTTTATATCAGATCTGGAAACAAAAAAAAAACATTAATTGAGTGAAAATTTAAAACAGAAGGAATTACTATTATTGTTTTCATTATTTTTCATGTATACAGACATAGATAATATAATAACGTTTATATAATATAATAATGCAATGATCAAATAATGTTTAAAATATTACAGTTGCCATTTTCTTGAAATTTATATGTATATATATATATGTATATAAATTTACCCTCAAATAAATTTCAAAATGAAAAAACTTTAAAAACCTGATATTTAAAAATTTTTTAAAGAGTCGGTGGACCACAACTTAAGTACTGGCGGGCCGCGTGTTGGACACCCCTGTTCTAGATACCAGCGCGTTCTGCTTTTAAATAGTCTATTCATTCTAAGATACCTACGCTGTAGTAAGGAGTTTGCTCTGTTTTTAATTTTTACTCCCTTAAATTTTAATTTAAAATTTCCAGACCTGATATATACCCTTAACAAAGCCCTTATACAAAGGATACCTTCAAAGGAAAAGTACGTACTTTAAGGAAGGCATAGAGCATTTACTACATGAAAACGAAAATTAATGAATGCATAGTAAACAGTAATTTACCACAAATCAGACACAACGTTTGAAAAATACTTTTAAAGGCATAAAGCTGTTTATAATGAAGATTTATTAGCTGTAACTTGCGAAAACTGGGCTAATTTTTTGAAAGAAATGTGCAATGTCCCATTATCTTCTGTTTCATCACGAAGACAACGAAGGAACAGTAAATTCATTACCGAGGTATCTTAATGTTCAAAATTATAAAATGCGGCTTTGACGGACAAAACTCTCACTATGTGATATTTTAGGAGTTTATACGGTGTTCCGGCATTTTTTCATTAACTGTCCACCTGGAGTTTTTCGATCTGAAAAAGGTGTGGCCGAGTTATCCGGATTCCCGGGTTATCGAGTGCCGAGTTATTCGGATTCCCGGGTTATCGAGTGCCAAGTTTGCGGAACTCTACTGTTATAGGAAAGTAAATTTTCTTCTTTTATATTTCTGAGCAAAACTATTTTTATATTTTCATTAAAAAACTTTCAGTTTCGCATTCTAAAAACCATAAATCAATTCATTTTTATCTAATCCCATCGTTATATTTTAAGAAAAAAAAGTTATTAAAAAAAATGACATTAGTTGCGAAACTTTTTATTTCAAAGAATTGAATGTACATCACGCTCAAATAAAATGAAATCTAATTCTCCACATTCTTTCTTTAGTGATGGACTACTTACTTTCAGACTTTTGTCTGTCACGAACTTCTTGCCAATGTGTTAGTGTTAATCGGAGACTGTTTCAATAAAGAAAGAATAACAGTGAATATATTAAGGAAGCAGAAAAATATTTAGTATATCAAACAGTAATACATAGATTTGTGCATATTTTGGTCTAGTTAAAGATTATATTATAATTACATATAATTAATTATTAAAAAGTGATTAATCGTATGATTCTAATATAACTCTTTATATATAATATAAAAAGAGAGAGATGTATACAAAAATCAATTATAAAATACAGTGGGTGATCGGATAACGAATATAATCCGTTCCAAAACTATGCTCGCTATCCGAATTGTTCGTTAACCGATCATCGATTCACCATAGACTTCTATGCAAAATTGATTAATTCGTTCTGGAGGCCCTAAAAATTAAATTTTAAAAAATGTATAATTTCTTAGTAAGTTTTAAAAAAAATAATACATACATATAGTCTTGCATATAAATCAGTCCTTTTCATTTTTTTGCTTATGGAGCGTTGAAGAACATGTCCAATGTCGATTGCTTTTCTCTCTTTTTCAGGATTTTCCGGAAGTAATTAATAGCATTGTTGTTGTAAAGATCCCCAACCCTCTACTGACATCAGCTTGGTTTGGGTGCCATTCTAAGACCATTGCTCTGACAGCCTCCCACTTTTTCAACAGATCTTTAACGGTAGATGTCAACATTGGTCCTCGTTCGTCTTCCTCTTGTTCAGAAGGAGACTCATTTCGTTGTGTTTCTTGGTGTTCTTCATTCAAAATTTCTTGGAGTTCTTCTATCGTCAGTTCATCTTCATGTCCCATTATGAGCTCTTCTATGTCATCCTCGTTCACCTCCAATTCCAGATATCTAGCAGTTGTCAAAATTTGATAAATAATTTCAGGGGGGTGTCTCCCTGATCACCTCCGAATATGTGTTCGTTGTCCAAACACAAAAAATCTTTCTTGAAAGTGTTCGTTAACCGATTTGTTCGTTAACCGATCACCCGCTGTAAGTGTTTTTATTTGAAGTAGATTTTGTAAAATCCAGTGGGATCCGTATGGAAAACGAATTGTAGAAATTATAAACTTTTTTTGTTGTTAAAAAATAAGTCAATATATATATATTAAGTATACTCTTTTGTATACTTCGTTACTCTCAGAATTCCTTTATATTCTGTTAAATTTTTGAATAATGAGTCAACTGCGTTTAATACTTAATGACATATCTGATATTTTTCATGGTAAAATTTTGTAATAGAAAAGAAGTGGTCATTTCAGTAACTCAAAAATTGTTGTTCATTCAAATGATCCAATTCAAAGTAGACATCGTGAACATAAATACATTTAACCGTGAGTTTCATTCAACTTTTTTTATCAGTATTTAACTTTTTTAAAGTGTTTTTGTGATATTATTAATATTTTCTGAAATAAAGCAAGGGTGGACAACTAGCGGTCTGCAAAAATTTTTCATGCAGCCCGTCAAGACAATCAGAAAACCAAGATTTCTTTCCCGTATGCAGTCGAAGATTCGTCTTTTATTTTTCACTATTAGGACAAAAAAGTACATGAAAGAGATCATCTGCAGAATTTGTGACGGGCTCACGCATTTTTTCATTAACATGTCCTTTTGGGTTCTTTGGGGACAGAATGAATGGCTACTCTTTTTCAACCAACCCAAGAAGTAAAGGATGAAGGAAAGATGCAAACTAGGAAGCTTTTAAATAACAGAAGTTTAGAGTAAGCTGAGTGGTATTTGGGGAATGTTATAACAATCCGTATTTCAAGTGTGAAGAGGTTTTGAGAAGTTAAGTGACAGTCAATAGAAGTTACCCGTGACAGAGAGCCCTTAGGTCAAGGTGCATACCAATGCACGCCAGTGAACCGCAATTTCAACTAGGATCGGATGGATTGTTACTTCGTTGGAAAATAAAGGTAGGAGTGACTATTTAAATATTTGGATCTGTGATCGCATTGGAATTGAGCTTAGGCGAGTTAGTTATTGATAGTGGTCCAAGTTACGTTATTTCGGCATTATATATTGTGTGTTTAGCCACCGTAGATTATCTCACATATCATGTTATTATCTATTTATTCTGTCAAAGGTTAAAGATCTTAATAAAGTCATATTAAGATCATGGCAGCTTCTAGTTCTTCATTTATTCCTACACATCTAGCTCACGCTGATTATCTAGGAGAAGGGCACCCGAGGGGGTCGCCCTTACAAATTTATTGCCTGAAGTTACAAGAAGATTTCAAGATTTTGGGAAAATTGAGCCTAAATTCAATTTCCTCTGTTACCCCATTACTGCTGATATTGATACAGCACCTGAGAAGCTGCAGCTTGAATTTAGTAGATCACAGTGAGAGAAATGTTTAATGTTATGACATTGAATTTAACAAATCTTTGTCAGCTGAAAAATTTCCCCATTTAAAGAACTTTGTGGGAAATTGTTCTTTATATTTTAGTCGACATATATCTGGGAGTAAAGTTATTCTTGCATGAAGATCAACGAAAATAAATATAGATGCAAGTTTTCTGATTTGAACTTGAAGGTGGTTATGAAATTTAAGCAAGCTATCTCACTCCTGATCTTAAGAAAAAAATTGTAGAGGGTACATTTGTTTTATTAAAATGATTCTAAAATTAAATGTGCTTGCTGCGGTAGACAATATGAAATTAGCATAGTAAATAAATCGAACAAAACTTGCACTATTTCATTTTTTAAATAAATGAATGCTATTATTTTTAAAAGGTGTGACAATAGTATATTTATACGTATATAGCTATATATATATATATATATATATATATATATATGTGTGTGTGTGTGTGTATCGTTAAAGTGTATAATTCAGTTATTTTATGAAATAACTAAACAAGTCAGTTTAAGTATATAATAGATGAAAAATTTCATATTTTAGATAGTTATTCTAGCAATAATTAACGATAGAATGCTAAGTGAAAAAATATACAATTTCAAAGGTATTTTATAAATTAATTGATCACTAATAGCTAAAATCTCTCAAAAAAATACATTTTTTCCTATTATGGACGATTAATATATAAGTAAATTGAAAAGCATATGATGTAATTTATTATATTGCTCCTGTTGCTAACATTAGCTAAGCAGAAAAAAAAAAAGAAATTTCTGCAAAAATAGCTACATTTAAATATTACCAAAAAAATACATGCTGGGAAGAAAAACTGTCGCTTTATAAAAACATTGTGTAAACTTTTTCAGACTAAAATGTAAAAGAATATCAATTTAAACTTTATGAACTACCCGTTTTTTACATTTCATTACTTATTAGAGCAACGAATGCTGTGATGACTCTTTGAATTGCATTGCACATTATTTTTGAAACAAGCACACTTTTTACTATTACACATTTTTTTTACATGAGCACTTTTTAAATCCTTGTTCAATGCTGCAACTTTGAGCTGTTGCAACAGATCGAAGAGTTGTGTCAATATTTGGAACTTCTTCAATGAGAATTAATTTTCGCTCACATATACTGAACTGAGGTCTAGAGAACGCGCGCGATTGTTTTATTCGACCAAATCTTGTTCCTAATCGGAAAAAGCCAGTGATTAGGCAGCCAAAGCGGATACAGTGTTTCCTCTTATCAACTTCAGGAACTAGAATTCGAACTGTAGTGCTTACAGTTTCATTCAAATATGCTTCTTTGGCAAAAAGAGCATATGAAGTTAGAGCTCTTAAGGCATTTTCAAATTATTGTTCATCCTCTACTGCATTAAACGCTTCTCTTAGAATAGGAGTTATGAATAGTCCAACTTTATGAGCACAGACAAACATAGTCTCGTAAGGCGTTCTCTTTATACCAGAATGAAGTGCCATGTTTTTCATGAACTGGATAAATTTAAAGCTATGACTCCATGAAGTAAATTGATTGTCTTGCATCCAAGTTGCTGACATTGTTATTTTATTTTTTCGACGTCTTGATGATCCCACTCAATGCTACCTTGACCCTGACTACGGCTGGGTTTACCATATGCGATCTTAAGTTCTGGCCAAGTTTTTATCAAGTCGCCTATAGGTTTATTGCATAACTCTCTTCCAATTCGGATTGCATTACGCATGGGACACAAAATATTAAAAATGTATCAAGCAAATGCATTGCGATCTCTTTTGCTCCTTTTGTTTAGAGAGGCCTTAAAACCATAAACTTCGTCAAATGACCATAGTAATTAAAATAAATTTATAGTTTTCATCAGGTTGAGACTGAAAATCTGTGCGATTCACTTGACATTTTGAATTCAAATGTGAAAACACTATGGACTTAACCACAATGCTTTTCCCCCATACTTTGTTTTTGTTGCCTAAGTTCACAAACACTAAAAAATAGTTTTGTGTCATTCTGAGTATTGTTTTTATTTAGACTATTCAGTTCTTTTCTCATGCGGTCTCTACCACCATGTCTAAAAGAAACATGTGCTTCATATAAAATATCAAAGAGTATGTCACTTGAACAATAAAATATCAGATCAGGTTTTGCATCTGTTACTGGCACAATTAATTTTTCTACTCTTTGAACTTCAAGGATATCGTAATGCTGGAATAACCAATAGTCACATGGTACTTTTTTCTGTACTGCTTCAGCACTTTTAACTTCTACTATCAAAATTAATAATTTTTTACGAGTAAATGCTGCACTGTTTTCCTTTGTCCCATGCTTATTTAATAAAGATTCAAATAATTTTTGACAGGTTATATAATACAGGTTAGTCTCGTACTCCCTCAAAAGTCATTGCTTGAAAACAAGTTGTAAAGATTCAAACTGTTATCCAGTTGTGATAAATCCAAAATGTAAAACGCTAACATAAATTCAACTTCTAAATTCTACGTCTAAAAGTAACGGAATCAAGCGTACACACGCACACACAAGCGTCATTGAAAAGCAGCTATAAGAAATTCAAAACTGACTAAAAGCAGCTAGAACCGATTCGAAAAACCTTGCGAATGCTGTATTTCATACTTATCGTACATACTTGCGATCTAGGTTCCTAAGGCCAAGAGTTTGAGCCAAGATATGGCTAATATTTCTTACTCTTATATATATACTAGTGGCCCCGTCAGAAGTTGTCCCGTACACACGTCGTAAATCATAAACTTACAAACTTTTTTTGAATAAGTTGTAACAATCTGGACCATTTTGATGAAATTTTTTATAAAGAAAGTTATTACAATACCTGAAATCATCACATGTACAGTACCACAATTCGACCTATCGATTGCGTGTGAGTATGTATTTACTATGAACTAAGTTGAATATAGAAGCTATTCTGAATATAAACTTAAACTTGTTTTGATTAAAGGGTAAAAAAGATAAAACTCGAGCTATTTTTATAATAGGTATATTTTTAATGCACAAAAAATAAATTTATCGTTATGCTATTGAATGTTCGATGTTTTTGATTAATCCTTGAAGGGTATAAGCAAACAAATGCGATGGTTTGCCAAACCTCGAACGTGCAACATATAATTGACCGTGCGAAAAGCAAGGGTTTTCTAAGTCTAAGCCACAAATTATCATTGTTTGACCTTGCGACTTATTAATGATCATAGCAAATGCAAAGTGAATTGGAAATTGCAAACATTTGAATGGGTAGGTGAGTCTGAAAGAATCATTGGGATCTGTGGTAGAAGTACAACTTTACCTTGAAGTTTGCTACTCAAAATTGTGGACTCAAGAATTTTGCCCATGATTTTTGTATGAACAATCACGCGCTCTTACATAACTTAGACACATTTTTAACTAATTGCGATATTGGACGGTATTGTGAATCTAATTCATTCTCGAATCCACTTGAACCCAAACAAAAAATATCATCCAAATCGGTCCAGCCGTTTAGGAGTTCAGTCACATACACACGCACAAAAGAATTATATATATAAAGATTATTTGAAAAGATATTAATTAAAAACGCTAAAAAGCATGATTCGTCTGCATTTTTTTAACATTGAAGATCCGGTTTGGTCTATTTAGCTGAAAAATCGATTTTCGACTCCAACTTACATCATTTTTCTAACAATAACGTTGTTACAACAATGCAGGTGAATATTGAGTTGAATGTTTTTAATGTTTTTAATTAATATCTTTTTAACTAATTATACGATATCGTACCGAATTGTGAATTTAAATCATTCGCAAATCCACTTGAATCCGCACAAAATGTTTCATCAAAATCGGTCCAGCCGCTTAGGAGGAGTTTAGTCACATACACACGCACACAGAAGATTTTTTATATATAAACCATTCTGCTACAAATTCTCTTAAATCTTAAAGTGGAAAATTCCTACGAAAAATATTTTTCAAAGAAGAATTTTACGAAATTTCTAATCACAAATTTCTACTACTATGGAGGATCTTTGATGAATATATATATATATATATATATATATATATATATATATATATATATATATATATATATATTCATCATTCTCCATGTCTCTCGAATCGTTTTTAATATGAATCTATTGATAGTATAATGCCACAGGATCGAAATAAAGTAACTGAGCGTTTTTAGGACACCCCCAATAATAGCATCTGTTAAAGTTATTAAACATTTAGACAATGTTAATTTACTCATCATCAGAAAAATATAGCTTTTCTTTTTTTAAAACATAACAGTAGTATCAGTTTAAATTGCTTAAGAAAAATTTATTTCCGATTATAATATTATAAATTGTACAAATCTAACAGTTTATTTTTATATTGCCTCTTTCTTTTTGGTTAAAAATATCGTGATATTTGTTTTCATAACATCTGTACTTATTTAACGTGGTTTCACACATGTACTAAAATAATTTTTTCGAAGGATGAATAAAATCGATATTGAAAGAATGGATATATAAATCAATCCGAAAACTTTATTTCGAATCTAAAACAAATATCATCATCGATAATACTTTATAAAACAAATGCTAAATTTATTTTTAAAAAATATTTGTTTTTTAATGTTTTTGAATGAATGTGAAGTATAAAATTTCTGAAGATTTTTGAAAGTTGTAAAATCTAAGAATAATAAAGATAAATATCAAAAAACGTATTTAAAATGAAAAACATTATGTTTTTATGTTTTAAATTGTAGTTAAATAATTCCTAATGTAATTAGATAATGTTGAGGAAACATTTCTAAAATATATATAAGCAACACAGACTTTACAATAAAACTCAAAAAACATAAACATTTTAAAAATACATAAACAACAAACTTCTTAATAAAATTCTGAAATACTATTGATTAAGAATGCATGAAGACAACAAACTCCAAAATTATTATTACTTTTCTAAATTCTTTTCTTGTTTTTGATTTTCTCCTTTAATAACACATAAAATACATGATATAAAATAGTAATGTGATTTATCTTAGAATTAGTGCTTAATTTCTGAAATAGTCTTTAACATTCTTCCTATTTCTTAAATATTTCATTTTACATATTAAAATAAGATGTTTAAACTATTGTTTTCTTGATTTGAAGAAACGCAGTACATTTTAAATCACATTTTTTAAAAATCTAGTTACATATTTTTTTATGAAATGACATTACCTTTTTTAGGCTTTAAAACATTTTTTAATCCCATGCATTAAATTGAAAAGCTGAAAATATTTCATTCTTAATCTCAAATATATATATATAAAAGTAATAAAAAAATTTATATCACATAAATATACATGATATAAACTAAAAATGTAAAATATTTTCATGCCTGCTATATAATTTATGAAATTCTATTCTATGAAAATTTATTTCGAAGGTGACATTTAAGCATTCTTTTTTTCCACCAGAAAAAGTATTTCGAAATTTCATTGTTGAAAATTTTGCGCGATGTATATAAGAACTAAAAAAAATCTCAAATAAAAAATAAAGGGAATGGTACAAAGAGAATTTAAAAGTAACGATAAAAATGACTGTTTTAGAAATTCTATCGTTGAAATTCAATGTTTTAATGAGTTTTTATAAGAAAATAATTTATTTCAAGATAATAATTAATTTCAGTAAATTAAATAATAATACATTAAGTACACACTTTAGTGGGAGCCATAGAACTCTTATTTATAAAATAATCAATAACTCAATATGTTTTTAGGAAGAATAAGAAATTTAAAATGGAGAGAATTTTATAACCTTATATTTCGAAGAAAGCTTTCTAATATTTATTAATATAATATCCAATATAGAGGTCTTTCACACAAAACTAAAAAGGCATGAATTATATGATAATCTCGTTAATCATACACTTTTATTCATTCCTTTTATAAAATATTCCAAACAAATGCCTTATAAATGATATAAGCATTACTTATTTTATGTATTCGTAAGTTATGAAAAATGTAGTGAAGCTGATAACACAATTACGTATTAAAAGATATATCCTTGAAAATAAAACTTATACCTTTGTTTGAACTCAATGTAAAGTGTCAAATATAAGTTCTTGAAATTACTTTAGCCATTTCTTTTGTACTGAAAAATGTTTAAATCTTACTTGAAATACAATTCTCTTCAATGCAATGTATAGTGGATATACAAATAAATTTCGAATAGTATAAGTAGCTCCTTATGTACATCGTATTTGTAATCCATTCAAAAATTTAGTTTTATAATGAAGAGAAAATTTGGGACATTGCAAAAATTATTTGTTTTTAGTTCCATTAAATCAATTAAAAAGTGAAACCTTTATTTAATTTCCTTCGAAAGATTTATCTAAAATTTATTTTATCGTGATATATGAATACATGTAGCAATTTTGCAGCAAAAATTAACCAATCGTTATTCAAATGTCACTAAAATAGTTTGGTGTTTCCAGAATACAAAAAAAAATTGATTAATAATGTAATTAGTACTATAAAACACGAGAAACTATAAAAGAGTTTTTTTTTTTAAAAATCATACAAATTTATTTTAAGTTATCCGAACACGTTCGGCGTACTTTTAAAAAAAGTAGCATACTAAAACATTATAAATACTTTTTTAGGACTCAATACCAGTAAATATTAATATTTAACTAACAATATTTAAAAACAGTCATCTAAATTTTATAAAAATCACAGTTATAAGTGAAATTTTAGCAATATTTTTGAAAGACTTCAAAGTAATTCGAGAAAAAAAGTAATACACTTATGTCAATAAAAGTATTATTAAACCAAAGTAGATCCCCTTAACCAGAAAATGTATCAAACTTTTAATGTTTTATTAAAATTTGAAAATTTTAGAGCTCTGATTGAGTAAACTTTATAAGAAATGTGACATTCTTTATGAGACCATTATTTAAATAACAGGCCATAAGTCAAAAAATATTCCACAATAAGAAATATTTTATTACATCCTCTAGAAATAATAGAGGATGAATAACCTATATAAATATAAGGTTAAAAAAGTTTTATGGAAGTATACACACACATTTTATGACATTTTGAGTTATTAGTCTCACCATGATAGATTTCGAACAATTTAAATACCCATTTCTGGTAGATCATTGACCCGCTTTTGGTTTTTCTAATTTTATAAAATTGATTATAACTTGAAGTAAGTAGGGTTGAAACAAAACAAATTGTGTCTTGTAAAGCAAAAGACCGCCTCCCCTCTATTCACTTAAATAAAAAACAAAAATATCAGTTCCGAATTTGGTCATTTTCAACATGTTCGGATACCTTTTAAACAATTTTAAAATACTCATAATTGAAAAATGATATGACCACAAAAAGGATAATTCCTTCGTATTACAACATGCACTACAAACTCAGAAACACATTAAGCTGACATTTTATAGAAGAGTTGATAAAGAAATTTTTTTCCCTACTTTCATATATTTAATCATTTTAAAATTATGTTTAAATAAGAATGTGTGGTTCTCGCTACCTTAACTTACTTCAACGTTTTTTCCCCGCTAAAACGATACCTTTTGCAATGTATATTAAAAATATTTTTTCAGATAAAATGTTTTCATTTTGTAAGATAAGATATTTATTTGTCCGGATGAACATTCAATAACTTGAAATATAAATGAATTCTCAACTTATTTATTCTGTATAAGAAACAAATTTTCTTGTCTGCATAACAACAATTAAATCTTTATTACATAACTTGAGTCTTAACTTCACAATTTTCTGAAATTACTCATAGTGCAGTGAGATTTTCTGCAAGAATCACAAAGATTGATGATTTGATTTATTATTAACGTCGCACTGTTTAGCTACACGAGGGCTTTTGGCGACGCGGACTACGTAATTCCACAAAGAACCAATGTCATTAGTATAATATGATTTTATGCAAATGACGTAATATTTGAGCAAGAATCAATGTTTTTCGTTGCTGAGTGATATAGAAAGATTCGTTTTTTAAAAATAAACATATTTAAAACAATATCATATGGAATATTTTGAGTGAAGTATCCTTCCCAGTTCTCATCTGAAGACAATTTCACACAAACGCACATGAGGCCACGGTAGCCTAATGATCAAGATAACGGACTATTGGCCGACATGTCATGAATTCGAGCCTGGTACCACTAAAGACCCACCGTGCAGAGTGGATCGATGCACGTTAAATATGTCGAGTTTCAAACGTCTTCCCATTGGTATGGTGTGGAAGTTAGGAGAGGGGAATTCCAGCTGAAGTGTTGTCCTCGTCACTTGAGCATGGTTCAAAATTACTAGGTCTGTTGTGAAAGCACCAAAGAGCGAAGGGGTGGTTGACCCGAAGAGCGGTGAGCGCCGGCGAGTTTCTCTTCTTTTGAATGGCAGCAGGGGGAGGAAAGGCGCTCCGAAAGGGGATTCCTCTAGATGCGTTTGGAGGAAGCCGACGTCTATGAGCGTGCGCGATAATATTTAATCTTTTTTATATGCATCCTTGTAAATACTTAATAAATGTTTTATTTAAATTGAGAAACACTCGTAGCCACATTATTTATTTCACTCTTAGTTTAGAGATTTTTAAATAAGTTGTGAGAATTGAACATTTTCTGGCGCCCCCGGGTGGGCTACGAGTGTTAGAAAAACATTTTTGAATATAAGAAAGTGGATCATGGATGCTTTAAAATTGAGACGCACGCCGTTGAGGACAGCCTTCACGAAGGCTGTAAATTATCTTCAGGAAATTATTGAAAACGATCCTGTTGATAAGAATGCTGTAGAAACGGCTTTTGAAATGCTTGATGCAAAATCCGTTAAGCTGAAAAAAATCGACGAGGACATTTTAGAATTAATGATCGAATAATGACGCAAGAAGCGTACAATATTGAATTTGAAGCCATCGAAGGCTATACGGAAAAGATGATTGCCTGGCAAGTCCGTGTGAAAAATATCATGAAAACAGATGCTTTGGGACAGAAGGACAACCACAGCCTGGTCACATCTTCGTCTTCATCTCTGCGTCTTCCTAAGATTCAGTTCCAGCAGTTTTCTGGAGAATTGACGGATTGGCTGCGATTCCACAACCAGTTCAAGAGAATTCATGAAGATGAGAGCATTGATGATGGAGACAAGTTCCAGTACCTTATCCAGGCAACAACTCCAAAATCCGGGGCCAGGGATATAGTTGAAAGTTTTCCGGCGACACCTGAAAACTACAGAAAGGCTTTTGAATACTTGAGAATGCGGTTCGGACAAGAGGATGTCTTGATTCAAGTTTATGTCAGAGAACTATTAAAACTGGTTCTACAGAACGCAGAAGTCAATAAAGTCAATTTGTCTTCACTGTATGACAAGATTGAGGCCCAGCTACGCGCCTTAGAGTCCTTGGGAGTCACCAAAGAGAAATATGCTGCCATGCTGTTCCCGCTGAAATTCTGCGCGCCTGGGAGAGATACGTAGGCAGTGCTGATGAATCAGGTAAGAAAGACCTTGATTCTCTTATGAAATTTTTATCGATAGAAGTATCGAGTGAAGACAGAATAAAACTTGCTAGGAATAGTTTTGATTCTAAGAAATCTAATTATAAGAACAAATTAGGAAATCTTTCCACTACTGCAACTGCTGCAGATTTATTTAATAGTAACTTTAAAAATAGGAAAGACTTTAAATTTAAGAATAATAATAATAATTGTATATTTTGTGAAAAACGCATGCCTCTGAAAATTGTTGTGAAGCAGCTTCTATGTTATATGAAGTTAAGAAGAATGCTGTAATTAAGAGAGGCGTGTGTTATATTTGTTTAAAAAAGGGTCACATGTCACATTCTTGTAGATCAGATGTTAAATGTATAATATGTAATAAACGGCATTATGCTGTATTATGCTCTAAATTGCCTTTGAGATCAGGTTTGGAAACCGAAAGTGCAAGTATTGAGAATAGCACGACTGCTAGTTCATCTAGCTCTAATGTTTTGGCCAACCAGCTTGCACTTCTGAAGTTCTCTTTACAGACTCTTGTGGTTATGTTGCAAAACGGAAACCATAAGAGTTTAGTAAGAGCTTTAATTGACACCGGATCTCAAAAATCTTATATTTTAAAATCCACTGCTGAAAATTTAGGATTTAAATATGAAGGAGAAGAAGAGTTTGTTCATTCTTTATTTGGTGGTTCAAAAACAAAAATGTATAGGCATAAATGTTATAATATTTGTTTAACTGATATCGATAATTATTATACTTGTAATCTAAGTGTGTATGACCAAGAAATTATATGTAATAATGTTCAGAGTATCAGACATGGTCCTTGGATAAATGAATTAAAAATAGAAAAATTAATTTGTCAGATAGCGGTCACAAATTGGGAGGAAAAATAGAAATATTATTAGGAGCAGATGTAGCTGGAAAACTACTGACTGGAACTATGTTCTATTTTAAAATCTGGCCCGGTAGCAATAAAAACTAAATTAGGTGGACGCTTATGGGAAAACCTATAGAAATGAAACTAAATTTGATAAAAATCATTTTTATGAATGTTACTTCTATGTTTTGTAAATGATATGTGTATTTCCTATTTGTGGAAGCTCGATTCTCTTGGTATTACAGATCCCGTAGAAACTAAGACAAAATTAGAAATACAAAAAGAGACACTAAATCATTTTCAAAAAACCATAAGTGTAGATATTAGGGGTCGATATGAGGTAGCTTTGCCTTGGGTTATGGATAATAAACTTTTATCCTCTAATAGGAAATTAGCTGAAAATAGACTTGAAAGTACTAAAAGGAAATTAATTGCAAACGGGTAAATTTGAGGAATACCAAGATGTTTTAGATCTTTGGTTATCAGGAAAAATAATTGAAGAAGTTAATGATGACAAAGAAAATTTTGTTCATTATCTCCCGCATAGGCCGTTATTAAAGAAAACAGTACAAGTAAAATAAGACCTGTTTTTGACGCGTCCGCGCGAACAAAGGGCTCCCCCCTTCTCTGAATGATTGTCTGGAGAAAGGCCCCAACTTTATAGAAGTCATACCGACTATACTTAATCGTTTTCGAAAATATAGGATTTGGGTTATTTCGGACATTGAAAAGCTTTCTTACAGATAGGAGTAAGGGAGCAAGATAGAGATTTTTTGAGATTTATGTGGTATGATAGAGAAAATAGGGACCACATTAAAATCTATCGTCACCGTCGTGTAGTTTTTTGGAGTGACATCCAGTCCTTTTTTACTGGGTGCTACATTAAATCACCATTTAGATAATGCTCATGGAAACTTTGATAATGTAGCTAAAATTTTGAGAAAATCATTTTATGTTGACAACTGTGTAACTAGTTTTGAGACCGAAGAACAGTTTCAAAATTTATAGTTGAATCTAAAATATTATTATCTTCAGCACATTTTTTTTATTTAAGAGGCTGGCAGTCAAACGTTTTATTAAATCCTGAAAATTTTCGGAGTTGAAAGCCAACCTGATAACTTTGAGACTATGGTTTTAGGAGTTAATTTGGAACCTCAAAGATGATTGTTTATCATGTAATATTAACTGTCAGAAAAATGAAGGTAAGGCTATAACGAAAAGATCATTGTTATCCATAGCTAATCATATATTTGATCCGATCGGTTTTACGGCTCCTGTGACTTTAAAACCAAAAATTAATTTTACAGGAAATTTGGAAAATTTGAGGGAGTAACGGATGAGAAATTGCGTCCTTTAAAACCATTTTTAGATGAATTTTTGGAATTTTGCGTGCTAGAACTAAACTTAGTTTTCGAGAAGATACACACAATTTTAAGTTTCCTATCATTTTACCTAACGAACACCCAGTTGTTCATTTGATGATCGTGCGTAAAACATGAGGAACTTATGCATGCAGGTGTATCAATTGTAATGAATCATTTGCGATAAAGTTTTTGGATTTTAAAAGCGCGAAAATTAATTAGACAAATAATACAAAAATGCACTAGGTGCAAAAGATTTTCGGCTCAAAAAACGGAAGTGGTACTATCTTCTTTACCGAAAGATAGGGTAAGCAACTCTATAAAATATTTCAAGTTGTAGGAGTTGATCTTGCAGGCCCACTTCATTTAAAAGATAGACGTAAGGGCTGGGTAGTATTATTTACTTGTGCTGTATTCCGTGCAGTGCATTTTTGAACTTATTACATCTCTTTCTACCGCAGCATTTTTACAGTCTTTAAGGAGATTTATTTCGAGAAGAGGCCGACCGACCATTATTTATTCGGATAATGGAACAAATTTTGTTGGGTCTAATAGTGCACTAAATTCTATTAACAGGGATGTAGTAATTTCTAAAGCTAATATCCAAAAAATAAAGTGGAAATTTAACCCTTCCAGTGCCGCGTGGTGGGGAGGATTTTGGGAAAGAATGATTCAAATGCTAAAACAAATTTTGAGAAAAATGTTAGGGAGAGCTTCGTTATATTACGAAGAGTTAAACACTGTATTATGTGAATGTGAACATGTGATCAATTCTAGACCCTTAACTTACATTTCTGAGGATGTTAATGATTTATCACCATTAACACCAGCCATGTTTTTACAAGAAATAGAAACATCAGATGTAACTGACATAGATTGTCTAGATCATCAAAAAATCAATAAGAGGATTAGACATGTTCAAACCATTCGGGAATAGCTTAGGAAAAGATTTAGAATTGAGTACCTAGGCCAACTCAGAGAGCAAACACAGCATCACCGTAAATTAAGACCCTTAACGGTGGGAGAAGTAGTTGTGGTGGAAAATAGTTTGAAGAATCGAACTCTGTGGTCTCTTGCTAGAGTAATTCAACTGATTCCTGGAAAAGATGGACATGTTAGAGTCGCTCGAGTCAAAACTGAGACTGGGGAACTGGTCAGACCTGTGCAAAGACTTTATAATCTAGAACTGCAAGAGCCAGAGATTACGTTACCAAAAGATCTGACTGATTCTGTCATTCGCACGAGGAGAGGCAGAAAAGTAATTTCTCCTAAGCGTTTGACATATGCCTAAAATGTATTATGTCAAAGCTTTGTTTACTGTGCATTTTGCGTTATTTTAACACCAGCATTCTGTACCAATATTGTTAATATTACGGTTGTATTTTATATGTTGTGTTTGAGTTTTTTTACAGCAGGAAAACTCAAAGGTGGGAGAATGTTGTGAAAGCACCAAAGAGCGAAGGGGTGGTTGACCCGAAGAGCGGTGAGCGCCGGCGAGTTTCTCTTCTTTTGAATGGCAGCAGGGGAGGAAAGGCGCTCCGAAAGGGGATTCCCTGATGCGTTTGGAGGAAGCCGACGTCTATGAGCGTGCGCGATAATATTTAATCTTTTTTTATATGCATCCTTGTAAATACTTAATAAATGTTTTATTTAAATTGAGAAACACTCGTAGCCACATCATTTATTTCACTCTTAGTTTAGAGATTTTAAATAAGTTGTGAGAATTGA
>BMAU01015992.1:220000-226376 GCA_019973935.1 Trichonephila clavipes | reverse complement strand
GTAATTGAAACAATTATTTTTTAAATAGGGTAAACATTGTCACTATAGTGAGAGTGATAAAAACAAAAAAATGCATTGGTCTCGGCTATAGCGCTTTTAGAAAAACCTTATTTTAGACATACAACTAATGTAAGACTTAAAAGATTATTTAAAGGTGTGTGTATAAGAAATTTAATGAGCCTAACTTTGTAACAAAAATTCAATCAAAGACAGAAAAATTCTAAAACAAAACAATATTTATTTTGAAATTAATCTCCACATTGTCGATTAATTTCTAGAATTATAAAGCCCTTAGTCTTTCAGTTTGTACTTATAAGAAGCATTTAAGTACTGATATTTCTATATAGATTTCTAGAGTCTTACTCAATTAACTTGCTTACTACATTTCAACATTGCCATCATGTGAAAAACAAAGAAACAGCATTCTTCGAAGCAAGATATGTATAAATTTGTTTACATGTAGTCTAATCTAATTTAAAGGAGAGTAAAACTAAGCTTAACTCCGTTAAATTAAACAAACTTATTTTGAAAAAAAAAATGCATAAATAATAAATTAGCATATGTATTCGAGAAACTCACTTTCGAAAGTGCTGTAAACAAACAATGTTTACATCTAAAAAGACTTTAATGGAAGCAAGAGAAATATAAATTGATTGACTACACAGCATGTGATCAACATAAAATGTAGCTTGTTTTCTTTGTTTTTACGCAAAAATAAATTTATTATTCCAAGACAAAAAATTATGAGAATGGAAGAGAAAAAGGAAATTCAAGAATGAATGATTTGAAAACCGTTTATACAAAACTTTAAGAAAGAATGTAATGTACTGCAAAATCTATACATAAATATCAATATTTCAGATATAAAATCCTTTGATTCAGTAGAAAGCTTCTAAGTAAGTTTGGGCTGAGGTTTCAAGATATCCGACTACTTCTGACGACTTTTTTTTAAAATAAGAAAATGGAGATATATGAGGATTTGTTTTTGTGGTTTTTAGATTTATTTAATATATATATATATATTAAGGAAAATGGGCCAAAATTAAGAAGAGAAAACGAAATTTTTATTACTAAAAATGGGTAAAAATTGATAAAAATTTACGAAAAATTACTAAATGGGTTACAATCTGTAAAGAAGTTTGTGAACAAATTTTCAATTCTGATGCTTTGCTTTGTTACTCATTTTTAAAATGACCTACTGATTAAGGGATATTTTAATTTTTACATAAACTAGAACACTTTATTTTAGTTATTATATGAAATTGATTAAAAAAAAGTGATTATATTCACATAAAGGACTGCAAATTTTGTAATAAAACAATAATTGATAGATCTAAAAGTTAAAACACTTATACTATTATACAGAACATACACACAAAATTTCAATTAATTATTTTCAAAACTTTTTGAGCAATCGCTGCCCCATTTCAGCATTAAGGAAAACACATTTCGAGTAAAGCGCCTATTAACGTATGACTCCTTGCTTAAAGTAGTGGTATCTGCTCTTACAAAAACACTTGTAGTTTTTGTTCTAGCGAATGGAAATTAATAAAATTGGTATTTTTATAAAGCTAATAAGAAGGCCTGCAAAATAAAATCTGTAAATTTTTGGAAAATCACAATTTTAGGGTAGTCAGATATCTTAAATGTTATCTAAAAATCTCGAGGGGTATACGTTTGAGCTAAACCACAGAAGTTAATAAAAAATTGAGTTAGCTATAAATATATGTTGAAATGAGAAGTTTAAGCTTGATATGAAAACACACTGGTTTCTGAGAGTGAAGCAGAAACTGCAATGGATTGGTTAAAAGTATTTTGAAATCTTGAAATTTAGATATCTTGCAAATAAAAGCAAACTACATCGATCAGAAATATACACACGATTTCACTGTGCTAAAATTTACTGACAGAGCTGTATCAAAGAGCCCTATTGAATAACAAACTGTAAAGTTATTTTACAGCATTCACACATTTTGAATGGTTTTCTTAAAAACCTGAAATGTGTGTGCTGCACATTGAAAATTGAAAATTGCTGACTAGAAAATAAACGGAATTCATTTTGCTTTATTAAATTAAACAAATTTCTAACTATAATAAAGTATATGTCAGGCTACCATCTATTTTGCGAATTTCTCTATTTTGAAAACTTTATCCAGGAACCAAGAACAATTTAGTATTTTCTTCGTAAAATAATCTCCAAATCAGGCAGTGCGTTTTTTATTTAACGGACTTTTTCTCTTGGGATACGATTTTTCCTCCCTATTTTTTAAATATATTTCACAGGATATTTTTTTCAAATTATTCTCTCAATTACCCCATTTTACGGTGAGCAGTGGCTGTGAACTAGTTTTCAGAGGTGCTTAATTCACCCAGAGGAATGAAATTGCCTTAATTTTTCAAAGCAAACACTCAAGTAAAACTAACAGATTTTACCAATAATTAAATTTAGGGATGCATGCGGTAGTGTATTCTTAAAATTATTTATAGGCGTAAAATTAGAAAATGCGAAAATATTCATCAATTTTAATACAAAATTATTTTTTAAAATTGAAAATATAGTGTTTTCGTGGGCAGTGTATTTTCTTTCTTGTTCTATTTGCATATTTTTCTTTTTGGTGGGTAAAATATATAGAATGAAAATATATTAATTTTCAAACAAAGTGTGGATAATTACTTTTTCAATAATATATAGTGTTTATGAATTAAAAATATTTATTTTATGGTGTTGAGAAAGCATATTAAAAGATGGAGCTCTATTTAACGAATTTTCCATACAGCGAACTTTTTTCGGGATATAAATACTTCGTTGAATAGAGGTACGGCTATATATATATATATTATCAAAATGAATACGTAAAATAAATAAAATGGTGATCTTTACAAACGTGGGTTCCTTGCCTTTCCTAAACGATAAATATGATTTTAAAAAACGAGGCAATGAATTTTGTCAATAATGCAGAATTAACCAATATTTTTAGTTCAACATACCTAGGTGAAAAATGAAATCCTACCGAGAAGAAGTTTTGTCAGATAACAAAGTTTGGGAAGCATGATTGCGCATCTGGAAGAGGACATCGATTCAAATTTCACGCGGGATACATAAAAGCGAATCTAGCAATTTGTAAATAACACTTGCTTTAACTACGCGATATAAGCTTTGTAATGCAGTATTTATCATCTGGATTAGGTGTTCGGGATTCGATTTGAGTGAAGAATGTCCTTATGTCAAGAGTCAAGAATGTCCTACAAAAAAGATATTATTTTCACGATATGTTTTTTAAAAAAAAAAATAAAAGATATGTATTTACTGTGTATGATTGTTGGCAGCAGGAATCACGGGAAAATTGTCTCAAAAAAGCCAAGGTTCTACGATGCAAAGTGCATTAATAAAAGGAAAAAGCTAGTGGTTGCAGCGCATCGTACTGCATCTACCAACGAAATTTATCTCCTGTTCGCAATAAGTTGATATAAAAAACTATGGGAGATAAATTCGATTGAGGTGCAACTCCGTATATTGTTCACTCCAGTAATTAAATCACTACATATGTGACTTAAACAGAGCTTGTGTTTTCATCAGTGATGTCAAGATTCTGTTTAAATAGTGATTCTCGAGGGGCTTTCTTCCGGAGAGAGGCCTGTTGAGTACTACAATCCAACAAACTTCTGATTAATACACCACTATGGTGGCAGTGGCATCCTTGTGGGAAGAGGAATCGTGTTGAATAGATGTAGATCACACTACACATCATGCTTACACTTCACAGTAAGAAAGGGATTCTGAAATCGTATATGTTTCCTTTCCAAGGAGCCGTTGGAATTCAATTCTGTTTTTATGGATAATTTGTCTGGAGGTAGAGGATATTCATTGTATATTATGGCCTGAAAGGCCATAGGACCTCAATCCTTCAGAAATGAAATTGACCTTTGGAATTCTTTTGAAAGAGTTGTTACGTGTCACCAATTCTCTCCTGAAATTTTCAAGGATTAATATCTTCACTTACGGATTAATAAAGGTTTTTGCCACTTTCGCTTATCAACACTAGTTAAAAGTATAAGGGTTAGCTGCGACCCTTGTAGAGATGTACGAGGTGGCGATACGTCTCGTTGGTACAACCTGTCTACAGTTAGAATGTATCATGTTCCCATCTCATATCAACCTATATTTAAATTCAACATTTTTTGACTGCCTTGTAGTTTGATATGTATGTGTACAAAATTCCTTAGCATTAACAATATTTTTTTCGAGGCATCACTTTCATTTATAACAAGTTTGGACACCATTGTAATAGCTCACTTCTGGGGCCCTATTGATTTATGCATACATTCGAAGAAGGTAACCATTGATTAGAACTTGACTAAATGAAGATTTTTTAAAGTATTGAAATGTAAATAAATGCAAAATTATACATTTGTGAGACAATATCTTAACGATAACTTAAAGCTGTACCTAAATTTTTCACTTTTAAATTTTAACTTTAAAAAATCTAGAGATCGATAATTTATTTTGTAATTGATAACATGATACTCAAATAAGAATATTTTAAAATGATTGATTGTAATTAACGCAAAATAGTCATTTTAATTGAAAACTGCAGTTGCTTTTCACGTTTGAAAAACTAAAATTTATATTTCTTATGTTGTTTTTTTGCGTCGGAATTATATTTTCTCTGATTTAACTAAACTTTAATTTAAAACGCTTTTGATTTTTTCCATTTTCTGGATATTACATTAATATCCTATTCTTACGAAAAAAGAAGAGTTTAATGCAGCAAAAATCTCAGTGTGTAGTTAATATAATGTCATAGGCAGATAGTATTATCTTATGAATTTTTTTTTAAATTCAACAAAAGTTATTCTTTAATTTAATAAATGCTTAATTATTTTAATCAGAATTCCATTATAATGTTTCTAGTTCTAATTATGTTCATATATAAGTAAATGGTTTTGGTTTAAATCTGGCATGTAGCCCTATTTACATTTAAAATAATGTGACAAAATGTTAATTATTTTTTATTTTTTATTGTAGTAGAAAATAATTCTGTTAAGGATTTATTTTTTTTATAGTTCTTAGTGCTTTATTAGTTATGATTTATTTTATTCCTATCTAGTGAATCACTTTCACATTCATTTGATATATTATTCTTATTTACACCCCCTTATATTAGTTAAAAGTCATAACCATACCATTTTAAATAATTTGGGGCTTTTGAAAATTGTGTTTCAAGTATACATTGAGACGTTGAATGGTGTATATGTAAATGTTGATAAAATTAGGATTGTCACATTGACTTTAGTGAGATAAATGGATTTCAAAATATGCATACTTTAATTCAGTCAATTTTTTTTAAACACAGTTTCATTTAAAAATATAAATAGTTCTTTAAGTTGATTAAAACTCAATAAAAGGACTGAAAAAAATGCAGGATGTTTTCAAAATGCCAGGAGCATTACATATTGGTTAAATACGCTATGCTCTTTCATATGCCAGTAGATTTTATACTTTGTGCTAAAGCAATGTAAAATAGAGAAAAAAAGAGACAAATCAGTAAAATATGTTTATTGAATAATATTTAAATGCAAGCAACTCATACAGCAAAATTATTTTCATACACTAAATACATTTATAATATTTATTAATCCTTTGTTCAAATGAAAAAAATCTAAAGATTTTGGTGTAAAAATCAATTTTTTTTCTCTTTTTGTTATAATTATGACACGAACTTTGGACTTCTGAGAATAAAAACTGTTTCGAAATAGTTACCAATGGTTTTAAAATTCTCACTTCTATCAAATGTAACGTCATTATCAATTTCTTCAGGAAGAGGAACAGATTTGTAAGCTTCATTAACTCCGGATAGTTCAATTTTCACTGCTAAATTTCCTCCCCAGAGATTTATAAATGGATTCTCTGATTGACGTTTTATTGATGACTTTTTTAAGCGTAATAATAAATCATTTATTAAGCCACATGTGTATTCATCTATATTTTTATGCTTAATTATCTTGAATTTTGTCGGTGAAGTATTCTTAAGATATTTTGGTCTTTTTAAAGCAACTGGATTCATTCTTGATATGCCTTTTTCTTTCTTCCTTTGATTAATGTCTCTGCCTTGAAGTTCTAATCCAACTGAATTGGATTTCTTTTCAACATATGGAAAATATTCTGGCTTAAGACTCTCAATCTGTTGTAGAGCATTGTTATAAGTTATTGGTCTAATTATTAAGCTTCGTCTTGAAGGTTTAACACCTTTCATTTGCACAGTATTGCTACGTTGAAATTCTGGCTTTGTTAAATTAGAATGCTTTCCAAAGTATGGAATAGTATATGATTCTTGATTAAGATATGATTGAAATTTCGTTTCAGTTCCTAATTGGC